>PVKC010049633.1:0-10703 GCA_004027635.1 Crocidura indochinensis
TGCCTTTCATGCAAAAGGTCATCGTTTCGAATCCCGGTGCCCCAGATGGTCCCCCGTGCCTGCCAGGAGCAATTTCTGAACATGGAGTCAGGAGAAGAAAATGGCCTACTATAATGTTAATATATATATTTTATTAGAATAATTTTTATTTTTGATTGAATATAGTGTCTCCCTCAATATTGAATAAATTACTGGAAATAAAAACTTTTATTTTTGTAATATTTATTTTATCAAAGATTTTTTTTCTGTTTTGTTTTGTTTTCAGGCTACACATACTGGTTCTCAGGGTTTACTCCTGGCTCTGCACTCAGGGATCACTCCTAGAGGTGCTCCTGGTACCAGATGTGGTGCTGGAGACATAACCTAGATTAGCTCATGCATAAAGGTATCAAACCTATTGTGCTATCTTTTGACCTAAAACTTTATTGATTGATTGATTGATTGATTGATCGATTGGTTTTTGGGTCACACCCAGCAGCCCTAGGGAGTTTCCTGGTCTATGCTCAGAAATCACTCCTGGCAAGCTTGGGGACCATATGGGATGCCGGAATTCCAACCACTGTCCTTCTGCATGCAAAGAAAATGCCTTAACGCTATGCTATCTCTCTGGCCCCTAAAACTTTCCTTTTAACTCTGCTTTAAAAAGAAACAAACTATCTGCTTATTATTTGAAACTTTTATCTTGTCTAAATTGTCTTTTCTTCAGTGCAGCTTTAAGATACAAATATTTTATTTATCACTGCTAGGACAAGAAAATTTCAGTTTACTCTCAACACATTGGGGCCATTTCTGATGGGTGATCAAAAAACTATATGGTGCAGAGGATTGAAGGCAGATCTCTGACATGGAAACACTGAATACTAGTCTTTAAGGGGATATCTCTGGGGTCCACTGATGGAGATGTTTTTTGTTTTTTTGTTTTTTTGGATTTTGGATCACACCCGGCAGTGCTCAGGGGTTACTCCTGCCTCCATGCTCAGAAATAGCTCCTGGCAGGAACGGGGGACCATATGGGCATCAGGATTCGAACCGATGACCTTTTGCATGAAAGGCAAACACCTTACCTCCATGCTATCTCCTGGACCTCTGATGGAGATGTTTTAAATAAAGCTTTTTCCCTTTTATTCCCATATATAACCAGGAATACCCTTTCATTTCATCCATAAAGCAGTATAGTGCTAGCTATGTGCAATTTCACTGTGATTAGTGTTTCTGGAAGCTACTGTCAGTTGGGGTACAGACATAATCTGGGCATCACCTAATATAAGAAATAAAATTTCTCTAATTCAATTTCCTTTAGCTGGATTACTAAAATGGTGTGACAAAATGAAGAGAGAAAGCAAAGGAAAAAAAGAAATGAAGGATAATAAACTTGTAGAAGAAAAAGGTACTTGTCTTAATTAAATGCTGCTAAAATGTATTACTTTTGTAAAACTAAATGATGTACATTTATGACTGAGCACACTTAAAGGGTTTCTTCTAAATTATAGGAAAGAGCTATTATTAAGAAAAACATGAACTTATTCATGAGGTTGTAAACCTTTATGTGATAGGCAATATTCTAAGAGTTTCTCCAGGATTCCCACCCACTAATGGATATACTTCTCTCAGTTAATTATAACATGCATTCAGGAATTATAGTAGAAGTTTTTTTCAGGCTTTATCAAAATATTAAATCAGTAGACCTATGACAGGTAGATTATACAGGGGTGTCAGTGTTCTTTCTGTTAGACAAAAAGACTGAAAACAGAGTATCTTCTCTGGATGGTTAATACTAGAGAAAACCTGAATGATCGTCACTGGATCTTTCATATTTTTCAGTGAAGTTCTCTATAAATCTCTCAGTGAAGATCTCTCAGTGTACATCTCAGATTATCTTGCAGGTCTCTCATTGAGGAGATCTGTACTGGATCTCTATTAGATTATATTTTTCCTGGAAAAAATTTTTTGTGTGTGTAACCTGTGGGAATAAGGGACAAAACTGTAGTCAACTTATAACAGTTTTATCTAATGATGAACAGAGAAAGGGAAACTATACTCTGTAATCTATATCCGCAGTGAAATAAACCCTGCTAAACTTAATGATTATAGTACAGAACTCAAAGATTATAATGTGAACATGAGATTGTAATGCTCGTTAGCACCTTAATTTTACATCAGTGAGATTCTGAACAGAATATCCAGCAGACATTGTAAAATAGCAGGTTTCTAAGATTACAAATATATGTTAATTTATCATGAGTAAACATACATCTTATTATAATGCTTTTCTGTGTAAATATAAAGTGTTGGAAGTAAATTAGAAATTTGAGATACACAAAATGCTACAAGTAAAAAAAAAAAAAACAGACAAGATAGAATTCAGAGCAAAATGAAAGCACATATTCTTTTCCAGCACAAATATATTTGGTTTGGAGACTGCTATTTTGTATTCAGGTAAAATCAGATTAAATAAAAGGCAGAATTCACTTTCCCAGCAATCAGAAGATGGATTATTTTGTGGAGAGGGGTCACACCTTTTTGTGCTCAGGGGTTACTCGTAGCTCTGCTCTCAGAAATTCCTCCTGGCAGTTCAGGGACCATATGGAATTTCGGGTTTCTAACCACTATTCATCCTGGGTCGGCTGCTTATAAAGCAAACACCCTACCATGTGCTATCTCTCTGGCCCAGAAGATGGATTATTGTAACTAATGAAAAGCTAGAAGGACAGATGTAAAATTAAAGAATAACAGGTCAAAAGATTATTCTTTTCTCATATAATTTTCCATAAAGTATTTAGTTATTATCTAGATAGTCTTTGCTAAAATTCATATTGCTTGATCATTAGTTTTGAGAAAAAAATTAATTCACTTTCAAGGTTGAGTTAGAGGCCAGCTAAGAGAAGCATAATGAGCCAGCTACAATCTAGGAAAAATTCTTGGCAACAGATACTCCAGGAGTCAGCTAACTTCAATCACAACCTCAAGTTGGGAGTATAAAAGAACTGAGACAGAAATATTCATGATAATCATATGTATCAGAAGATGTCTGAAAAAGAAGGACATGTTGGGAGATCAGAGCTGTCATCAGGGAAACAAGGTGGCATTTGCTTTGATGAATTCTACATGTTTTAAAGCCTGAAATGCTGTTCACATCTTGGAGGCTTGATTTTTTTTCAGCAGATGAAGATAGAATGCATGTGGGAAGGAGCAAGAAAGGGACATTTATAGTAATATTCTATTCACAGTATGTTAAATACGTATTAATTAACCCTATGCTCTATTTTCTGTCTAAATAGTTGTTGGCATTGTGACTATCATTCTAACATACCAATCTTCCAAATGTAATCATGCAGCGAGAAAAGTACTTATTACATAATTTATTAAATAATATACTTACTTAACTATAAACTCTGATGTAAGTGTTCATCTCTAGTGGTCATCATAAACCCAGCAGCTAGCATAGCCTGGCACAATTACTGATCCTCAAAAAATCATTATGTTCTAACAGTCTTAGTGAATAAATAAATACGGTATATGAGTGATAATTTAAATGCATCATATTATTTATTTACAAATTCTGACAGAGCAAGGTGGACTTTAGTTCCTTCTTAATTAAAAGTAAAATGTGGCATTATTGTGGAAACACTATAAATGTTCTCAACAATTTCTTGTTTTAAAGGACACATAAATATAATTATTCAATCATCTTTCAAGTGCTCTTTAAATTTTTATTGTCACAGATTCTTCAATGGTCAATATAAATCCATTTAAATATAGAATGATTTAATGATATGTATAGGTATAACATTTATTTAGGAATCTGTTTATTTTTTATTTTTTAAATTACTGTATTTAATCACTGTGCTTACAAGATTGCTCCTGATACAGTTCTCTTATTTTCACAGATACAAAATTGTTCATGATTGAGTTTCAGTCATATAATGTGCAACACCTTTCACAAGTGAACATTTCCTGGCACCAATATCTCTAGTTTCCCTCCAGTCCTCCCCATTGCACTCTCTCATACTTGCCTCTGTGGAAGGAATTTTTTCTCCTCTTTCTCTGCTGTATTTTTTAACTTATAGACACTGGCAGTTTGTAATATATATATATAATATATACATATATATATATATATATATATATATATATATATATATATATATATATATTGGTTTTTGGGCCACACCCAGTGACGCTCAGGGGTTACTCCTGGCTATTCGCTCAGAAGTCGCTCCTGGCAGGCACGGGGGACCATATGGGGAACCGGGGGATCAAACTGCGGTCCGTCCTAGGTTAGCACAGGCATGTTACCTCCAGTGCCACCGCCCGGCCCCCAGCTTGTAATATTTTTAATGAATGTGTATCTGAATATTACTTATTTCTTTTCAGCATCAGTTCTTGTCCAGAGTGATCATTTTCAACTATCATTGTCATAATGGTTTCTTCTCTGCATAATTGCGCTCCCCTTCTATTTGTAGCAAACTTCCTACCAAAGACTTCTCCTAGCCATCCTTTATATTGTTTCTGGATACTATTACCATACTATCGCTTTTTTATATTCCACAAATGAATGAGATTATTTTATTTTCATACCTCTGACGCATTTCACTCAGCATAGTAATTTCCATATCCATCCATGTATAAGAAAATTTCATGGGGCTGGAGAGGTAGCACAGTAGTAGGGCATTTGTCTTGCATAAGACCGACCTAAGACAGACCTGGGTTTGATTCCAGGCATTCCATCTGGTCCCCACAGCTTACCAGGAGCAATTTCTGAGCCCAGAGCCCGGAGTGACCCCTGAGCGTCGCCGGGTGTGATCCAAAAGCAACAACAACAACAACAACAGAAAATTTCATGACTTCATTTTAACTAAGAGATGTGTAGTATACTACTGTGTAGATGTACCATAGCTTCTTTATCCACTCATCTGTTCACAAGCACTTGGGCTGTTTCCAAATTCTGGCTATTGTCAATAAGCTGTAATTAACATAGGAATGCAAAGGGATTTTAGGCATTGTGTTTTTGGGGTTCCTAAGTTATAGTCCTACTAGTGGTATTTCTGGATTATAATGAAAACTTAATTACTAGTGTTTTGAGGAATATCCACATTGTTTTCCAAAAATGTTGGACAAATCGAGATTCTCAATGGGAGTGAAGGAGTCCCTTTCTCTAGTCCTTTACTCTAAACACCAGAACTGGTTGTTCTTGTCCTTTGTGAGGTGTGCAAGACTCTATGATATCATAAATCGCTGTTTTGATTTGTATCTTACTGACTGCTAGTGATAAGGAGCATTTTTTATGTGCATTGTGGACAGATGTATTTCTTCACTGAGAAAATTTTCATTACTTCTCACCATTTTAAATGGGGTTAGGTGTTTTTTTTTTTCTTGCTAAGCTCTAAACGGGACTTTTATACCTTAGATCTGAACTGCTTATGCATAATATATACACACACTATACACTATATGCACTATATAGTATATACATGCTTTGTATACACTACATAGTATACATACACTATATTATATACTTCATACATAGTATAGCATAGCATAGTGTATTGTAGTATAGTGTACTGTTATATAAATAGTACATATCTCTCAGAAAGATTATAAGTAAAACATCTACAAAGTAGTAATTTTTATAAAGAAAAATTTAAACTGCATTATTAATAATCTGGCCCAACTACTAAGGAACTATAAGTCAGAAATTAATCTGTATTACAAAAAGTAACTCATATACTTCTTACTTCACCTCTCAATTCTTTACCTTGCTTCCAACCTAAAGCCTCTGGGAGATCACATTACCATTGAGCATTTATTATTTCTTTTTTATTTATATATTACACAACCAAGTGCAATAATTATATTTCTGTCCCATCATTGCTGACAGAAGATTGCATTAGTTATGGGATTGAATGTGGAACATTGTATGACTAAAATTCATTATAAATTAAAAGAAAATTTAAAAAAATTCAGTATTCCTAGTTCAAATATCACCCACATAGATATTTTATACTCACATTCTCACTTTCCACTTGTTTCATTATAATTATCCCAGATTTTTGACATATCATTTACTATCAATTTTCAATAATATTTTCTATTAATTTAATTTTGCTTTTGTTGTTTTGGTTTTGGGGCCACATCCTGTGACACTCATGGGTTACCCCTGGATACGCGCTCCAAAATTGCTCTTGACTAGGGGGACCATATGGAATGCTGGGGATTAAACCCAGGTCCATACTGGGCAAGGTAAATGTCCTACTGCTGTTTTATCTCTCCGTCCCTCTATTAATTCTTTTTGTTTTGTCTTGTTTTGGAGGGGCCACACCTGGCAGTACTAAGGGATTACTCCTAGCTATGTGCTCAGAAATTGTTCCTGGTTGGGGACATCAGGGATAGAACCAAGATCCGTCCTGGGTCAGTCGCATGCAAGGCAAACACCCTACTGCTGTGCTATCACCCAACTTTCGCTATTGATTCTTAAAATTTATCATATTTTTAATAGTTACATATGTTATTTTGGCACAACTTATTCTTACTTTATGCAAATCTATGATAGATTTCTCATATCTTGTGCTTGTCTCCTTAGCCCACTATGTACATCTTGATATACGTTAAGGTACCAAGTACATCTTGCTAGAATTTTGCTTCTTGCCACTAGCTTGCTCAAGATATGCAGTAATTTATATACTTAAGGTACAGAGTTTATATCATAAAAGCAAAACTATATAACCTTCCCTATTCTGCATAAAATACACATATATCTCTCTAATTATGTCTATTTTCCAATTTTATGTTTTCCCCATTCTTCATCTTTCTTTTGGCAACCACATTTTCATTTGAACCATACTTTACATTCTAAAGTATATTTACTGTTCACAACAACCATGACTTAGAAAATATCTAAGCGCAGAAACAGATAATCATATGGGTAACTTTCGTATATGGTCAAAATAGAATACCACTCAATTAAAAAAAATGAAATCTTTGGAAGGAGATAAAAGGCATTATGTTGAACAGTATGAGTCAGAAAAAAAACAAAAAGCAAACAACTTTCTGCAATAATAGGAATATAAAAGAGCATTAGAAAAAATAAATAATAGCCAGTGATAAAGCATGAGAGTCTACAACTATACCCAATATACCTAATAATACAAATATACCTGAACAACAGGAGATCAAATGGAAGTTTGCTAATAGACATGTGGTAAATGTGGTGTAGCACATTCATTTTGGAAACATTAATATAAACATTATTGTAAATCAAGGTGCATAAATAAAATAAAATATTCTGGAAAAATCTATTTGAAGGGATATTACCATCTCTGATCTTTTATTTTATAAGATTTTGCTCCCTCTGGTCTATTATAATTTCTTATAATGTTGTAGCTATACTGTTGTTATTTATGTTCTATTGATTCTAAATTCAAGACTTAGAAACTATAAATGTTAAACTAAGAAAGGTAGAGTTGAATAAAAATATTTTATTCCTTTAAAATAAATAACTAAAGTCATGTAATTTTAAGGAAAAATCATTTTAAAAAATACTTATCCTGGCAATTTTATGCTTACATTATCAAATATGGCCATGTGTTTTAGTCATAGAATTTACATATGTTAGACAAGTATATTATTAAAACAAACACAAGAGTTATTTTCTCTTCTCTTTGTTTTTGTCCCTTAAGCCTTTAGATACAAATTCTGTCAGAATGTCTATGTAGTACCAAAAAAAGGATGATTTCTTATTTAAATTTTATTTTATTGAAACCACTGTGATTTACAAAATCCTTCATAGTTGTATTTCAGATATGCAATGAATAAGTGCCAATCCCACCTCCAGTATCAAACTTCCGCATCCAATATTCCCAAACAATATACAACCACACTTTTGCCCTTTGATTTACCTGTATAACAGACCCATATTAAATTTAGATTGTTATATTTTGGGTATCTTGATTCTATTGTTGACTTTACTTTCATTTTATTTTATATATATTTTTTTTAATTTTTGTGCCACACCTGGTGATGCTCAGGGATTACTCCTGTCTATGCACTCAGAAAATATCTAAGTTTGGGAGACCATATGGCATGCTGGGAAATCAAACGGCCATTAGTCCTGGGTCAGCCAAGTACAAGGCAAATGCTCTACCACTGTGCCATCACTCTGGCCACTAGTTGACTTTAGCTTGGATATTTAGTTCTTTCCTTGTTTAATCCACCGATTCTCCTAAGACCACTTAGCCCCTGGCCCACATCCTTTTTATTTTCTCTCTTCTTAATTTTATAAAACAGTGCAAAAATATGAGATGAGACAAAGTTTCTGTCATAAGTTTCTATAAAAAGGTGGGAGACCTATCTAAAAGATAAACAAGGGGTCACAATTTTTTGCATAGGTGCAGCAAAAATTGGGGAGAATAGAAAGAGAAAAACATTGGCCTAAAAACAGGGTGTGCCTACCCATGAAACATCTTATCATAGGACCAAGTGTAGGCTCTAGGGCACTCTTATTTGTCTGACCCCAAAGTATTCCTCATGGTCCCAGTAAAAGTTCCCTCAGTCATAATTGTCACAATAAGGCAGAAGGGAAGAAACTGAGTATAAGGGGAGAAACACAAAAACTGCTGCAGATCTCCTTGAAGTATGAAAGAGACTACAAGCTTTTGTGTTTCTCCTCTTACACTGTTTCTTCCCTTCTCCTCACTGAACTCTGGAGCTAATGATGTTCAAGTCAACTACCATTTAGTCAATTGTGGTTCTTTATGCACTTATATTAAATACCACATATAAGTGATGCCATTCTGTATTTACCCATCTTCTAGCTTACTTCATTTAACATAATATCTTCTAGTTCCATCCACGTTGCTGCAATTTGCATGATTGCATCATTCCATACAGCTAGGTAGTATTCCATTTTAAATATGTACAACATCTTGATGATCTATTATTTATCAAATGTTGTTGGGCATCTAGGTTGATTCCAAGTCTTAGCATTGTGCTGAGTGCTGCAATAAATAGCGATGTGCACAAATTCTTTTGGATGAATGTTTTTCTGTCCTGGGGATAGATACCCAAAAGAGAAATTGCTTGGTCATCTGGCAGTTCAATTTTTAGTTTACTGAAAACTCACCATATTGTTTTACATAGGACTTGGACCAAGCAGCATTCCCAAAAGCAATGGATGAGAATTCCTTTCTCACCACACCCCTCCAACATAGATTGATCTCAGTACTTTTTTTAGATGTGCCATCATCATTGGTGTAAGATGGCACCTCATTGTTGCCGGATTTGGATTTCCCTAATGATAAGTCATGATGAACATTTTTTCATGTGTCTGTTGGCCATCTGTTGGTCTTCCTCAGTAAAGTGTCTGTTCACTTCTCCCATTTTAATGAGATTTTTAGGTTTTGTGGAGTTCATCTTTGTGAGTACTTTGTATATATACTTTGCAGATATCAAACCTTTATCTAATATATAGGTTGAAAAACATTTCCCCCACTTATATAGCTCTCTTCTAATTTTAGCCTGTGTTTTTATTTTGCTATGTAAAAATTTTTAATTTGATGTAATCACATTTATTCAGGTTTGATGTTATAGCTCTTTTCATTGGCATCCAGTCATCAAATACTTCTTTGAGGCCTAAGTATTAGGGTATTATGCCTTAGATTTCCTCTATGAACTTCCTGCAATTGGGTCTAATTTTAAGGCCTTACTCACTACAAATTTTTCTTTTTTAAGGTCTGAGATATGGATCTATACTTATTTTTTACACGTGATTATCTAATTGTTCCAACACCACTTGTTGAAGAGACTGCCTTTATTCCATTTCAAATACTTGGCTCCTTTGCCAAAGTTTATTTGAACATATACTTGGGAGTTTGTCACTGAATATTCTATTTTAACTCATGGTCTGAACATTTGTCTTTGTTCCAATACAGTGCTGTTTTGATCATTATGACTTTGTAGTAAAATTTCAAATTAGGTAATGAGAAGCCTCCCAGTTTCTTCTTTTTCAATATTTCTTTGGCTAGCCAAGGTCTTTTATGGTTCCACACAAACTTTATCATTGATTTTTCTAAGTCCTTGAAGAATGTTGCATGAATTTGAATAGGAATTGCATTCAATCAATTTAAGACTGACATTTTGATGATACTTAGTTTCCCATTCCATGAAAATGGAATGTTCTTCAAATTCCTTAGGTCATCTTCAATTTCTTTCTGAAGTGTTTCAGAGTTTTCATAGTATAAGTCTCTCGGGTCTCTCATTAGGTTGATTCCTAGGTACTTGATAGTTGAAGCACTATTTTAAGTCGGATAGACTCTTATCTCTTTCTCCTCTGAGTCTTTATTTGTATAAAGGAATGCAACTATCTTTTGTGTCTTGACTTTAAAGCTGGCTACTTTGCTGTATGAATTACTGTTTATAGGACCTTTTCTGTGGACTCATTAGGGCCTTCAATGTATATCATCATGTCATGTGTAAATAGAGACTGCTTGACTTCCTCTTTCCAATTTGAATTTCTTTGATTTTCTTTTGTTGTCTGATTAATATTGCTAGGATGTTTAATACTATGTTGAATCAAAGTGAAGACAGTGGACATCCTAGCCTAGTGTCTATCATTAGTGGAATTGCTTACAGTTTTTTGCTATTAAGAACAATATTACAGGGCTGGAGCAGTGGAGCAAGTGGTAAGGCCTTTCCTAGGAAGGACTGTG
>PVKC010049634.1:0-10226 GCA_004027635.1 Crocidura indochinensis
CACACACACACTTTCTGTCTCTACATATAAACTCCGCAATATATAGTCGCTGTTTTTCTGATGATCGTGGTTTTTTGTTGTGGTTGTTGCTTCTGTTTGTGTGTGAGGGATTTGAACCCTGCAGGACCTTACAGATACAAAGTCTCTGTTCTAACAACAAGTTACACCCCCATTCCCACGGGCAGTTTTTATGAGATATCGTTCAGTATTATCTAAATGTTAATAGCAGTTTTTGACACTTGTACACAAATCATTTATGCTTATTTTCTGCTGCTATTGAGTTTTTTTGCTTTTATATCTGTAAGAGAATTAATTTTGTTTTTGTTATTCAATGATACTTCGTTGTTGGATTTTTAGGTTGACATTTTCATCCCAGTACATGTGAGATTGTGACAGAGATCAAGGAAGAAATCTTTAGATTCAGTATAGAACACTACTACCATTTCTTGTTTGCACTTGATATTGGTTAGGTTTCTTGAACTGGGTTTTCGATTCTCTTTAAATTGGGGATTAAATGTACAACCTCAGACTTGTAAAGCATGCTTCTATCCATTGAGCTATTTCCCATCCTTTTTCTTCTTTCTTACACCTACTTCCTCCTTTGTTGTTTTTCTTCTCTGTGTTCTTGTTGGCACACTTTACTTTGGTCTAAGTCAGTGGTCGGCAACCTTTTTTTTCAACAGCCAAATCTCGCCAAAACCACGATTAAAATTTATTTTGAGAGCCACACAGGGTGCGCACTGACAGAGGCTAGGAGCAGAGTCCTTACTCCTGGAGTGGTCATCCAGCACACAGAAGAGCCAAATTAAAAGTGTAAAGCAATTTCTGAGCATGGAGCCAGGAGTAACCCCTGAGCACTGCCGGGTGTGACCCAAAAACCAAAAAAAAAAAAAAAATGTAAAGAGCCACATGTGGCTCGCGAGCCGCAGGTTGCCAACTACTGGTAGGTTGACCAAGGCTACATCAGAAAGTATCTATGTAGTGGTGTGAAGACATCACAGCCTCACTTTGGCAGTGTGGGGGCTACATGGTACTCAGGACCAAATCCAGGGATTCAAAATACAAGGCATATGCCCTACCATTTGTGCCATATTCTCAGCCCTTTCCTGTAAAATATGGTTCATGTCAAGTTGCACAACGTGTTTATAGCTTAGGGCCAGTATGTGTTTCCTAAAAGGGCCATGTAGTAATTATTTTCCACTTTGGGGACCCTGTGAAGAGTAAGAATTTGGGGCTGTGGTCTATATTCACTAATCATTATTGTCTTTATTTACTGAAATCTCAAAAATGTAGTAACCATTCTTAACTTACAGTCCATAAGAACAAAAGAAAACCTCAAACAAAATGGTCTGTCAATATATTTACCTATTGTCTATGATTTACGCACCTTTGTTTTAGCTTCTTGAAAAATGTTTTTATTTTTGTTACTTCTGGATTGGTTTTGATTAATCAGTTTTTCTTTTTTTTTCTTTTTTATACATGCTTAGTTATTTTTGATTGAATGTCAGAAATTATGATTTTATGTCTCAATTATTATATATTTTTGTATTCTTATATATATTCTTGAGCATTTTCCTGGGACAGAGAATTTACTTTGGATAATTTGTTCTTATCATTTTTTGCTGTCTCTGTTTATTTGGCAATCCAAAGCAGCATTTAAAAATCTAGGGCTAATTTTGCCTCACTACTGAGGCAAAGCTCTTCTGAATAATGAACTCCATTCCTACTTAATTAAAAAGTTTTCTGTTATGGTTTGTGAAAAAAATAAATACTCGTTCCCAACACTGTGTAGAGAGGTTTGAGTCTGCTTTAAATGCGTGGTATTGTGTTTCTCACCTGGAGAACTGAAGCAGCCTTGCCTATCTCTAACTTACTAGCAAATTCACTCTTGCTTGCTTTCTGCCCCCCCCCCCACTACTTTTTGTAATCAAAATTCCTCTTGTATAAGAAAATAATTAAATTGAGAATTAACTTCATCAGACAAATAATTGTCCTTGACTTTGAGTTATCTTCAGTGTTTATCTGTGAATTGTACTTTCCTTGGTTATCACAAGAGTCTCAGATAACTTTGGCATTTAGTAAGTGGAAGGCAGGAAGATGCTTCATATTCTAGTGGCCATGAATACCTCTCTAAAAGGAGAATAACTAGAACATGAGCAGTACCAGGATTGAAAAAATCGCTGAGAACAGAACTGACCATCAGAATTTTATAACCTCCACATATAGAAACCTAGAACTGGTGTTTTCTTTTTTTCTTTTCTAAGCATTGGGTTGGCCTAAAAATACTACATAGGTAGTCACTCCTAATGTCTTTGATATTGTTGTCAGTTATTTTTATTTTTATCTTTGTTTGATTTTGGGAGGTTTTTGTTTGTTTGAAGTGGATTCTTTACATGATACTTAGAAGGCCTCCCCAAAAATTCTCAGTGTGAGATTCTGAGGATGCTGTGCTGCTTGAGTCCTGTCATGCTGGGGACTACCTGGCGTGCTCCTGAGCTTTCAGGGCTTCCCCAGAAATGCCTGAGGGACTATGTGTTGCTGGGCTCAGACTTCATCTCCCACATGCAAAGCAGGTGACTTTTTCCCTTTACCTTTTCTCACACATTTTTATACCAAATATAATTTTGTTACTATCATTTTGCAAGCAGTAGTAATTTAGATTTAGCTGTGAATTTTTACTCATCATTTTTAACTTTCATATAGTATTTTCAGCTTCTATGGTTTTCATTGCCTGAGTATCATATTAGAATCTAGTGTTGGGGAAAAAAATCACTGAATTTCTCCCTTAATTTTTTCATCAACATCCAAATTCCTTTATTTTATCATTAATTTGAAAAGTATTTATGCTGTTAATGAAATGCTATGTTGGCATTTATTTTCCCTAGAAAATTAGAGGTATTCTTTTTTATTTCTACTTTTGAAAATCTATAGTCAACATAATTGTGATTTTGTTTTATGATCAAGCTTTTCTTTCTGGCTTCTTTTTTTTTTTTTTTTTTTTTTTTTTTTTTTTTTTTTTTTTTTTTTTTTTTTTTTTTTTTTTTTTGGTTTTTGGGCCACACCCAGTGACGCTCAGGGGTTACTCCTGGCTATGCGCTCAGAAGTCGCTCCTGGCAGGCATGGGGGGACCATATGGGAACCGGGGGATCGAACCGTGGTCCGTCCAAGGCTAGCGCGGTAAGGCAGGCACCTTACCTGAAGCGCCACCACCCGGCCCCTTCTTTCTGGCTTCTATAGTGAAAATCTTTAAGATCTTCTTGTCCTTAGAAATTTCCAGTTTTCCCTGTGTTTTTAGATGTTTCGTTTTAATTACTTTTAATTTTTTTAATTTTGTTGTCTTTTTAGCATCTGTGGCCAAAAGATGTGAAAAAGAAAAAGCACTCTATTTTCATGGTATCAAGCACCCTACAATGTACTATTTATATGGCCCTCTGTCTTGCTTTGTATATAGAAATCTGAAATAATATTTTTGTTTTAAAAACTTGTTCATCTGGGGGACGGGCGGTGGCGCTGGAGGTAAGGTGCCTGCTAGCCTAAGACGGACTGTGGTTCGATCCCCCGGTTTCCCATATGGTCCCCCAAGCCAGAAGCGACTTCTGAGCACATAGCCAGGAGTAACCCCTGAGTGTCACTGGGTGTGGCCCAAAAACCAAAAAAAAAAAGAACAACAACAAAAAGAACTTGTTCATCTTCAGGAGAGACAATGTTTTGTGGTCATGATATTATTTAAAGTAGTATCATGGAAACTGTAGTGAAAAACTGAAATTGCTTCGTTTAAAAATAATTAGGGGATTTGCCTCAGTAAATCAACTTTGAAATAAAAGTAAGCTTTGATATTACCTTGGTTTTTTATTAAATCAATGTTTAATATATAAAATTTGATTCATTGGATATGTTTTTCAGAATTACAAATAAAAGTTTTATTATTTGTGTTCAAGCACTGAAAATATTTGATTAAAAAAGCTGTGCATTTTTGTTTAAAAAATTCACCATAGTTACGGTATGTAGAAGGTCTTACTTTAGGGAAATATTATCAGTATTTTTTTTGTAAAGGATAATTTTTTTCTATGTTCCCTGAACTTATTCTGGACTGAAGTGCTATAAGTCTATTGGGAACATTTGCAAACAGCGAACTATGAAAAGGGCACCAGCTGTTTGGGAAAAGAACATAGCACTAGTGAGAGAGTTGTAACCAGCATCTGCCTCTAGCTAGAAGTATGCTAACAAAATAACCTTTTGTGTAACACTATATTCTATTGATTTCATGAGCATAAATTAGAAGTTTGTATAGATTGATAATCACATTATCTAGAACTCCCAATCAATGCCCAGCACTATACCAGGAGCAATAGCACTTAGATGTTCAGAATTTTGATCCCACTATTAAGGAATTTGCAATTTGTTTAGGACATAGAACTGCTTCTGAATTTACTTACTCTTCACCATTTCCATATTTTGCAATGCAGACCAACTTACACAGTCACTGAGCTTTGATTTTCTTATCAGATGACATTTTTCTGATTATAGGAATTAATATACCTAGAAAACTCACACATATGTGTAGATTATCTGTAGCACAATCAGTAAGGTGGTAGTCTAAGTGTTGCTTATATAAAGTGTTCCTGGGGGTTAGGATGAGGATGAGGCATAGGTTGTAGACTACATGCTGTGATGTGTAAGTCCTGAAACAGAACTCTTGTGTATTACCAGGAGTTGCCTCCCTAACTAACAACAATATACATATGTCCATCTATAAGCAAATTGTTTCTTCAGTTAATTTCTCATATTGAAACTAAAGATATCTTGGAATATTTTGAATCCTATTAAGTGAAATTAATTTTATCTTTTAGAAATTTCTAAAAGATCAATTTTAAAGTCATGCATAAAACAGTTTTTTTTTTTGTTTTGTTTTTTGTTTTTTTGGTCACACCCGGCAGTGCTAGGGGTTACTCCTGGCTCCATGCTCAGAAATTGCTCCTGGCAGGCACGGTGGACCATATGGGGCACCGGGATTCGAACCGATGACCTTTTGCATGAAAGGCAAATGCCTTACCTCCATGCTATCTCCTGGGCCCCACATAAAACAGTTTTAAATTAATAAAATCAATGCAGAATTTTTGTTTGTTTTGGTTTACACCCAATAGTTCTTAGGGTTTACCTTGTACTCAAGGATCACTCAATTCTGTTGCTCTCAGGTTAGTGTGTGCAATGCAGATGCCCTGTCCACTGTACTGTCTTTTCTAGCCCCAAGAACTAATTTATTTTAGTTCTTGGATTATGCATTTCACTTACCTTTTTTATTTCAGTATTCAGTTTTAACCCTTACATCAAGTTTAGGAATGCTAAATTTAAATTTGATCTACATTGTAATATTAAGTAGTGACTGCAAAAGCATAATTTCTTCTTGGCCTTCAGTTTGTTTTGAATAAGATTAGGGCTACACCTAGTGGTGTTTAGGAGGTAATCCTTGCTCTAGTCAGGAACAATTAATGGTGGTTCTCAAGGAACCATATGCAGTATAAATGATTGAGCCAAGGTTGACTGCATGCATACAAACACCTATACTCTCTCTCTCACTCACCCTTCAGATCCATTCTGTTTTTCTGGCTCTTTCTTGCTTTTTATGTTGTCAACACAGTCTTGCATTCTTGATGAATTTTAAAGTTGTATAAAAATAAAGATTTTGTATTCTGGGGTAATTTTCAATGTCTCAGTTTATAAAGAAATCTCAGTGACTTCTTAAGCATTCTATATAATAGCATACTTTATAACATTGTATATGTGTTCTTACCCTACATGTTTTTCTTGACCTTTAAATATTTATATACTTTAAAAGAAGTTCAAGCAAAACCTGTTTTTTTATAGATACCCCTTGACTAAAACCACTGCTTCTCTGTAATATGCACATATATTATATGTATTCTCTCTCTCTCTCAATCAATAAAATGTATGTTGTAAACACATATGTGTATATTACAATGCATACCCATATAAGTGTATTGTATTGTTTTAAATATGCCATTAATTCTTTAACTTATATAACATATGTTTTCCCTATGCTGTTATTATAAAAAATAAATTCTTAAGGGGGGGAGAGCTTGAGAACACAAGCAGCAATGCTTAGGGCTACTCCTGGCTTTGTACTCAGGATCCAGTCCTGGCATTGCTGATGCATGGTGCTGAGGATTGAACTGCGGTTAGTTAGCAGCATACATGGTGCATTTTGTAACCCTCATTCTTCAGACCAGTAAATGAACTTGACTTGCATTCAAAGCTATTCAAATACTGCTAGTTAAATATAGGTAGAAATGTTCTTTGAATTCCAGAGCAAATCATTTGAGGATTCTATTAATAATGAAATTTTCTTCTTTACAGAGATGGATATTTAGAATGATATTCCTTTATTTGTTTTGAAAGTTTAAAATGATATGTACAGCAAAAATGTTAAATTAGGAAATTATGAATTTAATTAACATTTATAACATTTTGTAATCCTGATCAATAAGTGCTGAAATATTTTATCTTCTTAAGAACTTCCAAGCAGGCAGATGGAAGTACTTTAAAGGTTAAATTTAAAGTTAAAATCATTCATTAACCATAAATATCAGCCAAGAAAGTGAAAATGACATTTTCTTTGTAGTGTTCAACAGAATTTGATACGATTTTCCTCCTATTGCTGTGACTAGAAGGAGGTGCATTTATTTATTTAACAGACAGGTTCCAGAACTTGTGTAAAAGTGACTATAATATTAGTTAAATGTTTTCTTGTATTTATTTTTGTGGAGGAGGGGGCTACACCAGGTGATGCTCAGGGATTACTCCTGGCTATGGGATCAGAAATCGCTCCTGGGAGCCGGGAGGTGGCGCAGGAGGTAAGGTGCCTTCTGCCTTGCCTAGGACGGACCACGGTTCGATCCCCCGGTTCCCATATGGTCCCCCGTGCCTGCCAGGAGCGACTTCTGAGCGCGTAGTCAGGAGTAACCCCTGAGCGTCACTGGGTGTGACCCAAAAGCCAAAAAAAAAAAAAAGAAAAAAAAAAGAAATCGCTCCTGGCTCAGGACACCATATAGCAGGGTTGGCGAACAAGTTAGACACAAAGAGCCAAAATTTTAAACTGTGAGAGTCAGAGAGCCACACCACTCAGTGACCTGCCAAAACAGACACATGCTTACACAAAAGCATATAATTTTAACTATAATCTATTAAACACATATTGCATTTTGCCATTTTGAGTGAGGGTTAAAATCCTGCAGTGCTGGTGAGGGTGTGCTGTGTCCTCCACACTCAGAATTAACGGCAAGATGTGAACCAACATGTGCCACGCGGGTCCCCGTGCAATTGTTTCCGAGGGATGGGAGACGGGAGGACGCGCTTGCAGATCTGTCCTCAGAGGTCCCTCCTCAGAAGCAGCAGAGCAAAATCCAAACTTTGCAAATAGCCACAGTATACAAAATAATGAAAAGAGGCAAAGAGCCATATTCATTTTGGCCGGGAGCCACACGTGGCTCGAGAGCCGTTTGTTCACCACCCATGCCATATGGGATGCCTGGGTTTGAACTGAGGTTCGTCCTGGGTCAGCCGTGTGCAAGGCAAATGCCCTACCACTGTGCTATCACTCTGGCCCCTTGTCTTTATTTTCTAAGTAGAGTACTTTACCAGGAGAAGTACTGATTTCTCAGGGGGTTAGTATAATATATTTATTATGTATATACATATATACATACATACACACTTTAAATGCTTACTAATGTGATTGAAAATGCCAGATTCTAAATATACAATTTTATTCTGCTTTATTTCTCTGACATTGTATAACTAGTTCTATGTCAATGTTTTTGAACAGGCCATCATTTATAATGGTCTATCTAAATTAAACTCAAGCCTAACACATGAATCATCTTATTCTACCACATATTTCTATGTCTTCTTACAACTTGAGAAAAAAACAAAACAAAACAGTAGATGAACCCAGACGCCAAGTGGTCTTAGGAGCATTGAGTAAAAATAAAAAAAGGTCAAACCTAAATACCCAAACCAAAGTCAATGACAATAGAATCAAGAGACCCAAACTATAACAAGCTATACACAAATGGACCTGTTACACTGGCAGTCTAGGGTGCTAAGGGCAGAGGTATGGGATCAATGCTGGGTACTATGGTGGAGGGAGGTCAGCCTTGGTGGTGGGAATGGACTGAATTCACTGTCTCTATGTAGCTGAAATACAACAGTGAAAGGCTTGTAATTCTCATGGGTCTCAATAAAAATTCTGAAAAGTAAAATAAAATAAGCACAAGCCTAGCAAAAATCAAATCCACTTGATATCTAAGCATGCCTTTTACTCCTATAGTTTTCTCTGAATATTACAATTGGTGCTGTGAGGTGTTTCATAGTAACATCTGAGATGTTGTCAGATGTTCAGAGTTCAGAGTATACTGGTAGAAATGCAAATGTGTAATACCTATGACTTATACATGGAATGTGTTAGGATTGTGAGGCCAGATCTTTGTCTTTTAAAACTCTTGTCTTGAGACCATTTTCCTCATTTAAAAATCTTAGCTCTCATTTGGGAACAAGAAAGGTACCTTTTCCTTCGATGATATGAATAATATGCTTCTCTCTCATTATATCAGGAGTTTTCATTAAACATAGTACTACTGTTTTTTTTTCTCTCAAAGACAGTAATATCTTCTAATTTATCACTTTGTCATCTGGTTTTATTTTATATTTAAAAGGCCCACCGATTTGGTTTCTTATTTGTTGTAACAATGGAACATTTTCAGTAAGAGAATTTTCAGGAATTTATGAGCATATTGAGATATTATTTTAAATAGTGTAGATGTATTCGGTTAAATAATAGGATTATGAATTATGCATTGTGATCTTATTGCTTTTTTCAAATGTAATGAAATTTGGCTCACTTTCATTAAAAAAGTAACTAACTTATTTGATTTGGAAAGAATCTTACAATCTTTCTTCTTTTAGATTTAATAGTTGATTATTCTCCTGAGGTCTTTTGTGGCTAAGAATTCATTTCCTCTACCCAGTTTGTCCAGTTCAAAATGAGTTATTACCGCAAAACATTAAAATACATGACTCTTTAGTAAAGAAATAATAACAGTGACTTCAGACCATCTTTCCTGTCTCCAGATTAGCAGGCTGCAGTAACTTTTCAGTACATTTTCAAGTGGAGAAAAACAAGGAAATTTAGTGTTTTGGAAATATGCAGGGCTTTTCATGAGACATTTTAAAGAGTGAGCCAGTTAGTGTATAAAAGGCCTGGGAAGTTATACCCATATAGTTAAAACTAATTTTAGCACAGTATGAATGTTTCCTTTTCATTTGTCTATTCTAAAGACTTTGTAAATAACAATTTTAAGGTACTTTTTATAAAACCTGTTACCTAAAATTCAGATTCTGGGTCCTTAGAATTTGTACAGTGATTAGGGAACTTACCTTGCATGTTAGCTTACCCAGACTCCATCTATAGTGCTTGATAGAGTTCCCTAAGTCCTGCCAGAAGTGACCCTGAGCTCAAAGCCACACGTTAGCCTAGATCACCACTAAATGTGGCCTCCAAATAAAAAACAAAAAAGCATATTCCACATTTATAAATCAGGAAGTTAATCTCCCTTAGTGATAAATAACTATTTGAATAAGTTTGATAGCCTTTTCTATAATTTTGTTGTATTAACAATTGTAATTAGTTTTTACTATTCTGTAGTATGCTTTTTTGTTCTTTCAAACTAAATTTTCTATAAACATTTATATTTCTCATTTTATATAAAACCCATCACTATGTAAATGTATCATAAATTAATGTTCTCTTAGGAGTATTCAATTTATATTTGTTTTTTCCTTAGAATAAATGTTGTTTTTGTTTTATTTTGGTTTTGGGCCATATCCAGCTGTGCTCAAGGGATACTCTGGCTCTGCTCAGAAATTACAACTAACAGGCTCATGGGATCATATAAAATGTCATGGATTGAACCTGGGGAGGTACATGCAAGGCAAAAACCTTTTGTGCAGACTATCGCTCAGGCCCCATTCTTAATATAAATGTTTTAACAAACATTTATGCTTTTTTTTCTTACTCAGTTCTTGGGCAAGTGTTTGAGGTAAAATGTTTATGCTAAATGATATTCAAATTTATTAATCTTTTACAGTGATAGATACCATGTATATAAATAGATAAACCTCATTAAAAATAATTGTATAAAAGTCTTCAT
>PVKC010049635.1:0-10703 GCA_004027635.1 Crocidura indochinensis
GGTATGTGTTTCTATTTCCGTGTGTCCTCTCTTATTTCTTGGAGCAGGGCTTTATAGTTTTCTTTCTATACGTCCTTCACATCTTTGGTCAAGTTGACTCCAAGATATTTGAGTTTGTGTGGCACTATTGTGAATGGGATTGCCTTCTTGACTTCCTTCTCTTCCCTATCATTATTGGTGTATAAAAAGGCCATTAATATCTGTGTGTTAATTTTGTAGCCTGACACCTTGCTATATGAGTCTATTATTTCTAGAAGCTTTTTGGTAGAGTCTTTAGGGTTTTCTAGGTAGAGTATCATGTTGTCTGCAAACAATGAGAGCTTGACTTCTTCCTTTCCTATCTGGATTCCCTTGATATCTTTTTCTTGCCTGACTGCTATAGCAAGAACTTCAGTACTATGTTGAATAGGAGTGGTGAGGGCAGACAGCCTTGTCTTGTACCAGAATTTAGAGGAAAGGCTTTTAGTTTTTCTCCATTGAGGATTATATTTGCCATTGGTTTGTGGTACATGGCTTCAACTGCATTGAGAAAGGTTCCTTTCATTCCCATCTTGCTGAGAGTTTTGATCAAGAATGGGTGCTGGATCTTATAAAATGCTTTTTCGGTGTCTATTGATATGATCATGTAATTTTTATTTTTCTTCTTGTTGATGTTGTGTATGATGTTGATAGATTTATGGATGTTAAACCATCCTTGCATTCCTGGGATGAAACTTACTTGGTCGTAATGTATGATCTTCTTGATGATACATTGGATCCTATTTGCCAGGATTTTGTTGAAGATCTTTGCATCAACGTTCATCAGGGATATTGGTCTGTAATTTTCTTTTTTGGCAGCATCTCTGTCTGGTTTTGGTATCAAGGTGATGTTGGCTTCATTAAAGCTGTTTGGGAGTATTCCCGTTTTTTCTATTTCATGGAAGAATCTGGCTAGGATTGGTAATAGCTCCTCCTGAAAGATTTGAAAAACTTCATTAAGAAATCCATCTGGACCTGGGGTTTTCTTTTTGGATAGATGTTTGATTACAGTTTCAATTTCCTCAGTGGCACTGGGGGTGTTAAGATATTCTATATCCTCCTTACTTAAATGTGGAAGGTTATAAGTGTCCAAGAATTTTTCCATTTCTTCTAGGTTCTCATGTTTAGTAGCATAAAGTTTCTCAAAGTAGTCTCTGAATACCCTTTGGATCTCTGCAATATCAGTCGTGATCTTCCCCTTTTCATTTCTAATACAGGTTATCAGATTTTTTTCTGTCCCTTTGTGAGTTTTGCCAATGGCCTATCAATCCTCTTCATTTTTTTCAAAGAACCAACTTCTGCTTTCATTGATCGTTTGGATTGTTTTTCGGTTTTCCACTTCATTGAGTTCTGCTTTCAGCTTTGTTATTTCCTTCTGTCTCCCTATTTTTGGTTCCTTTTGTTGGTCATTTTCTAATTTTTTGATCTGCGCCATTAAGTTATTCAGGTATGTCCCTTCTTCCTTCCTGATGTGTGCTTGTAGAGCTATAAATTTTCCTCTCAGGACCGCTTTTGCTGTGTCCCATAGATTCTGGCAGTTTGTGTCTTCATTATCATTTGTTTCCAGGAAAATTTTTATTTACTTTTTGATTTCATCTCGGCCCCACTGGTTGTTCAGTAACAGGGTGTTTAATTTCCAATTATTAAAGTTTTTCTTATGTGTGGCTTTGTAGTTCACATCTAATTTCAGAGCCTTGTGGTCAGCAAAGGTAGCCTGTGAGATTTCTATCCTCTTGATTTTATGGAGACATGTTTTATGTGTCAGCATGTAGTCTATCCTGGATAATGACCCATGTACATTGGAGAAGAATGTGTTTCCAGGTTTTTGGGGATGGAGTGTCTTATATATATCTACTAGTCCTTTCTTCCATTACTCTTTTCAGGGCTAGTATGTTTTTGTTGGGTTTCAATCTGGTTGACCTTTCAAGTGTTGATAGTGCCATGTTGAGATCTCCCACAATTATTGTGCTATTATTGATTTCTTTTTTCAGATTTGTTATTAATTGTATTAGATAATTTGCTGGTCTCTCATTAGGTGCATATATGCTTAATAGTCTTATTTCTTCCTGTTGCACTTTGCCCTTGATTAGAACATAGTGTCTGTCCATCTTTGTCCCTTACCACTTTTCTGAGTATAAAGTTGGTGTCATCAGATATTAATATGGCCACCCCAGCTCTTTTGAGGGTGTTGTTTGCTTGGATGTTTTTCCTCCATCCTTTGATTTTGAGTCTATGTTTGCTCTGACTATTCAGATGTGTTTCTTGTAGGCAGCAGAATGTTGGGTTCATCTTTTTGACCCATTTTGCCACTCAGTGTCTTTTAATTGGTGAATTTAGTCCATTGACATTGAGGGAGATGATTGTCATAGGATATTATGTCATCTTTGTAGATAAGTTTGCTGTGTTTGTTGATCTCTCTTGTGTCAGAGTAGACCTGTCAGTTTTTCCTTTAAGGCTGGTTTATTATCTGTGAAGTTTCTGAGCTGTTGTTTATCCATAAAGCTATGTATTCTTCCTTCAAACCTGAATGTAAGTCGGGCTGGGTGCAGTATTCTCGGTGAGGCATTCATTTCATTCAGTCTTGTCACAACATCCCACCATTGTCTTCTGGCCTTGAGAGTTTCTTTTGACATGTCTGCGGTGAGTCTTAGGGAATGCTCCTTTGAATGTAATTTCCCTTTTTGATCTTGCTGCATTCAGTATTCTATCTCTATCTGTAGGATTTGTCATTGTAACAAGGATGTGTCTTGGGGTGTTTTCTTTTGGGTCTCTTTTAGCTGGTACTCTTTGGGCATGCAGGATTTGGTTGCATGTAGTCTTTACCTCTGGGAGTATCTCTTTGATATTTTGATGTCTTTGACAGTTGATTCTTCTTGGAGGTCTCCTACCTGGGTCTCATGTTGTTTCTGTTGGGTTTATCAAAGATTTCTATTTTCATCTGTTTGCATTCCTTGAGTACTTTTTCCATTGCCTGTTCATTTGTCTTAAGGTTCTTTTCCAATTTCTTCTGTTGTGTTGAGTTTTTCTGCATCACATCTTCTAATACTCCGATTCTCTCCTCAGCTGCTGATACCCTGATGGCTAGGCCATCCATTGAGTTCTTCAGTTGAGCTACTGTGTTTTTCTGATATGTTATTTCAGTTTGGAGTTTTCTGATTTCTGTCTTTGTGTTCTGTTCAGATCGATCTATGCTTTCTTTGAGTTCTTGAAACATCTTCCATATTGCTATTTTAAGTTCCTTATCTGAGAGGTTAATCAGGTGATTGGAATTTATTAGATCATCTGAGCTTTCTTCTTCATTTTCTCTGCATGGTGTTTGCCTGCGAGGTTTCCCCATTGTCATGCTTGTAGTGTGGTTTTTCCTGCATGTTGTAGTGGGGTTCATTGGTTAGAAAGAGTACGAGGCTGCGAAGCGAAGTGAAGTGGTTGCGCTCTTCTGCTGCCTCTAGTTGACAGATTGGCAGAGGCAGGAGAACTTTCCCTTGAAGTCTCAGCATGAACAAAGGCACAGCAAGGTGGAGCCTCCACAGGCCAGAGAGCTTAACTTATTGGACGGCGACCTCCACAGCCAGAATTTACTTACTGGGCAGCTTCAAAATGCAGTTTTTTGGGAGTGCTGAGGAGACCTTCAGGATTCAAAGACACAGGCAGACAGGGAGAGGCAGGAGAGGTTTTCCTTGAAGTCCTCAGCGTGAACCAGGACTTTGAATTCTTAATTCATTATTTTCTTTATTGAGTTTTTGTCATTGAAACAACATCTATAATTCTCTTTAAACTATTCTCTAACCTTAGACACCTTGTTACTTTTTGTTTTTGTTGTTGTTTGTTTTTTGGCCACACCCATTTGATGCTCAGGGGTTACTCCTGGCTAAGCACTCAGAAATTTCCCCTGGCTTGGGGGGACCACATGGGATGCCGGGGGATTGAACTGCGGTCCTTCCTTGGCTAGCACTTGCAAGGCACTAGCGCCACTTCGCCAGCCCCATTCTCTAATCTTAGAAACTTAGCCCTAGTGATAAAATAGTTTTACAATTATAAAAATGTTACTATTTATAAATTCAAAACAATCATTTGGAAAATATAAACATTATGAGCAAAATCAAGACGAACCCCTGAATCAGACAGAGGTCATGAATTTTCTCTTGATTATAAACCAAGGAAGCCTTGAAATGATCTTCTCCAACCTTGTTAATAAAATACAGTGAGCTGGTCTCTTATTATTTAGTCTAGACAAATGCTAAGACCTCAATCGAAACAAACAAACAAACAAACAAACAAAAAAAAGGTTTTGCTTGTATTTTCAAGCCAGACAAATAGGCATACTTCTCAGCATTTCAGAGTACAACTGTTATAACTGAATCGAACTATTTGGGTCACTGTACTATTTATTAATTCCAATATCTTTGTATAGATATACTTATAAATGTTATTTTAATGGCATTTTGGTCAATAAAAATATCACACAATAACAACTGAAAACCAAATTAACAAAACTTAAATTTTTCACTGTGAAACTAGGAAAAAAGTACAAGATCATAGCATATAACTGAAAGTGAAAGATGAGTCTGAAGATGGACTTTGAAATACCAATGGGGTCCAATGTGGAGTTTTATGTGGCAGTTACTGTTCTACATAAGAAAGCATATTACTTGAAGATTTATTATTACTATCAAATTTGTTGATAATTTAGTTGCCAGGAATCAAGAAACTTCATTTAAAAAATACAGAGCTGAGGCTATCAAGTTCTATATTTATTATCTTTGACTAACAATGTAATCAAACTTGTGATTGATTGCAGTACTACCTTGAGTAATTACAGATGTTGTTTATCATATACATAGTAATATTTCACTTCTACGGTGGGATTCTAAATGTTTTCTGCTTGTCAGGCTTCAATGTTTTTGGCACTGGATATACAGCTCAAGGGGGGTAGAGCACATGTCTAACATATGTGAAGTACTGAGTTTGATCCCAGTACCATACACCCCCTAACCATCTACCACTGGTACCTCCACAGCAGGGCATAGCCACGGTGTGGCCATGGATTGCTGTGTGGCTCACATAATGAACCATTAGCTCTATGATGCTAAGCAGTATAGAATATTGTTCTTCTGCAACACAACTGGAGGTAGCCTTTGTTTTTTGTTTTGTTTTGTTTTTAAAGTGGTTTTGGATGTATAAAGCCAGTTAATGAAAAGCCAATTTAAATATAATGAGGTGAAAAGAATGTGCTAAAAAGCTTCTGATTGAGTATACCTGCAAATTCATTGACAGGAAAGGCATTTGAAAGTAGAATAATTAAAATACTGAATCATTATAAATAAAGGATGATGGATATTTAATATGAGATTGTTCAAAGAAATAGTTAATCATCAATTATAAATAAATTTACACTAAAGATAATCAAAGAACTTGATAATTAACTTAAGATTTTATGTTTGTGGATCAGAGAGATAGCTTAGATATAAAAGTACTTGCTTTGCATGCAGCCCATCTTGTTTGAATCCTGGAACTATATATGGCCTCTGAGTACTGTCAAAATTGATGCCTGAGCAGAAAGACAGGAGGAAGACCTGAAAATTGCCTTGTGTAGTCAAATACTACTGACTTTTAGATATTTAGATATTTTAGATATTAGATATATACTAATGATTATTTAGAATAAAATTGTAGTTATGATAATAATTTGAGATTAAAAAAAAACTAGAAGTATATATATTGGTAATAACCTGCATTTGTTTACTTGGAACTGAACTAAAAGGAGTTAAGAACAAAACTAAAACTAGCAAATACATATATACTGGACATAGAATATTGAGGTTGTGGGGCCCGGGAGATAGCATGTAGGTAAGGCGCTTGCCTTTCATGCAAAAGGTCATCGGTTCGAATCCCGGTGCCCCATATGGTCCCCCGTGCCTGCCAGGAGCAATTTCTGAGCATGGAGCCAGGAGTAACCCCTGAGCACTGCCGGGTGTGACCCAAAAACCAAAAAAAAAAAAAAAAAAAGAATATTGAGGTTGTAAAAAGTACACCCCTTCACTTATCTGGTCCATTTCCAGAAAAGTCATACAAGGAAATTAACATCTTATTAAAACATCTCATTGGAACCTTTAAATCCACTTGTCTAAAGATATTCTTCTCTTTAACTTTTTTCTATATGGTGCTTCTTGTGATAATACAAACAAGATGCTTTTCTAAGATGTGAACTTGCAGTCTTCTAATCCACCACTTGTTACTTTTTTCTCTGTTATTTGTTGACTGGGAAATAGAAATAGAACAAGAATGTCACATTGCATAATAATCACAACCACCAGGGTAAATTTTGTTATTTTTGGTGCTAAGATTCCAGGCATGGCTCTTAACTGACCTATCTCCTTGATATAAGAGATATTGTTTGAAGAAAGGGAAAATTTTTAATATTCCAAGAATTGAACTTAGAGCAATAGCAATGGTGAGAAACATATTGTTAAAATCTTAATAACATTAGAATAAGATTAAATATATGAATAATATTCAAAGTATTATGATCTCATCAATATCAATGTGTAGCATCTTCATCTATTTACTGTAGAAATCAAGGACAATTATATATGTATATATATTTATATAGGGAAAAAATAAAATATAACCAAGTATTTAGGGAATATATGAGGTATTATAATAAAGGAAAAAATGGAATATTGAATAAGTGGTGATAAGGGACATTTGGAGATGATGAATGCAGAATAATAAGCATATATTTTAGCATTAGATGTCAGAGAAAAATAGGTTCTATGCAAAGGGAAGTCAACTAAATTAACTAGAAGAATTGAAACTAAAATTGATATTCACAATAATCAACATCTAAGCATCTAAAAATCATGGTTAGATAAAGAATCAATGTAATGCTACTCAGCTATAAAAAAAAATCAAAGTCATGTGATTTTCCACTGTAGATGAAATGAAGGGTAGCATGCTGAGTGAAGTTAGCCAGAAGGAGAGGATGAATATAGAAGTAACTCTCATATGAGGGGTATACAGAAACAAAGTGCTGCAATAACATATGGTCAAAGACAGTAGTACCAAAGAACTGGTTTACAGAACTGGGTTTATCAAGATGGGGGACTTGGCTTGAGATTCATAAAATGAGACCCTAATAAATAAAATGAGACTAATAAAAAATAAATGCAATGGGACAAAGAGCAGTTTTATTTTTTTAGTATCTTTATTTAAGCACATGATTCTATGCATGTTTGTAGTTGGGATTTAGTTATAAAAAAGAACACCCACCTTCACCAGTACAACATTCCTACCACCAATGCCAACTCCCTCTTCCCCACCCCTTGCCTATATTCCAGACAGGCTTTCTATTTCTCTCATTCACTGTCATGATAGTTGTCAGTGTAGTTATTTTTCTAACTGCACTCAATATTCTTTGTGGTAAGTAAATAAAAGAAGACTAGACTTCCTGGGGAAAATGAGAAAGAAAAGAAACATAAAGCTAAGGTGAAAATCTTTTCATTAATAAGAGGCTTGTTTTTCCTAAGGGACAAAGTTTTCCTTTAAAAGGAAAGTTTCTGTATTGTAAAGCGTATAAGTTCTTATCCCTAGTAGATAAGAGCTTGTTTCTATATGTACAAGTTTCCCTTCTTTAGTATGCCTTTGCAAGACGACATGGTGTTATATTATATTGCTGGTGCATTTGGGGATGAGAGAGTCAGGCTCCATCTCCTCTGTGCCCTGAGCTATTATTCCTTTTTTTTTCTTTCTCTTTTCTTCACACAGAATCACACAACTTAAACCATCTTGTTTCACCCCACTAATGGAGAGGGGAAATAATGAAGGGTAGGTTACAAGACCAAACAGTCATATGAACATTAAGCAGAAATATAAAAGGAATCAAACTTAAGCACCAAATCCAAAGCCAACAACAACAGAATCGATGCCCAATTTACAACATACTAGACACAGGGCGGACCACCTATACTAACAGCCTGTGGGGTCATAGACGGGGATATGTTGGGAATAGGGGTGCATGGAGGACAATATTGGTGGTGGGAATGCCCCTGATTCAATATCACTATGTACCTAAAATATTACTGTGAAAGATTTGTAATCCACTTTGAACAAAATAAAAAAAAAAATAAATTAAAAAAAAAGGAAAGTTTCCTCTAAGAGGCAAAGTTGAGTGGTAGAAAATTATAATCAAGACATAGAGGATGGTAAAGGGGGAGATTTATATTAAATGACTTATCTTCCTACTGTAAAAGAAAACCTCAAGGTCATAATCTTTGCAGGACTATAAGTAACAAGAACTTGATGACCTGTGGCTTAAAATATAAATATTTCTTATTTACTTCATTCATAATCTTGAGCAATGGTGCTCAAGGTTGTGTCTGCAGATAAACACTTTATCAAACCAGGTTCTATCTTTATACTCTAAGAGGTTTGGGTGTGTTTTTTTTATTATTCTTATTTTGTCTCAGATTTTGATGCTGTATTTTTGTTTGTTTCCTTTTTTGTTTGTTTATTCTTTTTATTTTTAAAGTTCTGGCTGTGGTCTGAAATTAATACTGGATCTGTGATCATAGGTTCAGTAAATAATAAGTTCCAATAATCAAATCATGGTTAGCAGCATGCAAGGCAAGTTCCTGCCCACTATTTTTCTCTGACCCTATCTTAAAACAGAAAAGAATGTTCAAGGAGTAAGCCCTATGTCCTTGTCATCCTCCTCTTCCGCTTGCTCCTCCTCCTTTCCTTCACATACTTCCCTTTTCCCTACTCTTCTTTTCCCTCCTCCTTCCCCTCCAGCCTCTTTCCCTTCCCCTCTTTCCTTTCCCTTCTCTTCCCCTACCCTTTCTCCTTCCCCTCCTCCTTCACCATCTTCTTTGCCTCTTCCTCCTTCACCTTCTCCTTTCCATCTTCCTCCTTATTTCCCCCCTCCTCTTTGCTATACTTCCCATCTTTCTTCTCTTTTTTCTTCTTTCTTCTCATGTTCCTTCTTTCCTTCCTTTCCCTTCCCCTTTCTCCTTCTCCTCCCTCCCTCCCTCCATCCCTTCCTTCCTTCCTTTCTTTAAACAGTCATTCCATCACCTACTCATCTACTATTATGTATTCTATTTTTAACTTTAAAATAATTTATTGGGAAGATCATGCAATGTGGTGGCTGTGGATTCCAAAAAAGAATGACCTTTGACTGGAAGATAATCTCTGGCCCACAAAAACTCTTGATAACTCTCTGGCAGTGGGGAAGACTACTAATAACATAGGAAAAAGAACCTTGAGATTACAAAAGTAACCACAGTAAAGAAGTACAAACTTCATGGGTAAAGATTGCAACAGACCCAATCATTAATGATTCCCTATATAACTGCTCTGAAATGGAGTTCAGAGCAGAAATGCTTAGTATGTTCAGTGAGCTCAGAGGAACAATGTACTACCAATAAAACACAGGAGCTATATGAGAGCAGAAATGAAAAAAAGTACAAACAAAATATTAGAACTGAAAAGTTTGGTAAGCAAAATGAAAGGTTCATTAGAATATTTCACTAGAAGAGTAATAACTATTAAGGACAAAATCAGTGAGCTTTAAGATGAAATGCAGAAAACTTCAAAACAGAAAATGAAAAAAAGCCTCAAAATAAATAGAGTATGTAAAACATTCTCAAAATAGAAAAACAGACAATAAAATTTGAGATAAATTCAAAAGAAATAACATAAGAATCATTGGGGTCCCAGAGATCCAGGAAGAAAACTCCTATGAAGAAGCAAAAGTCAAAGACATTGCTAAAACTTCCCAGAGCTGGAGAGCACATACACCTATCTCCTGAATGCTCAAAGTGTACCAGCTAAAAGAAACCCAAGTCATATCCTAGTCACTGTGTTTCCAGGAAGAAAACTCCATAGAGATAGATTGTATCTACCTATACAAAGATATCTATATCTTTGTATCTATACAAAGATAGACTATATCAATTATTTTCTCAGACCATGCTGCATTTAAAATAGAAGTGAAGTACAAGCAAATAAACAAACAAAAACAACGAAAGTAATCTTAACACTTGAAAATAAAATGCCTCTTTACTAAACAAGCAGTGTATTAGAGAGGAAATCAAAAGACTCCTGGAAACAAATAGAATGAGGACACAAACTTCAGAATTTGTGGAACACAGGAAAAATGGTACTAAGAGGAAAATGTACAGCTTTGCAAGCAACCATCCTGAAGGAGAAGGTCCTATATAAATAACAATAGAACAGTTTAAGAATTGTAAAGTTACTAACAAAATGAGCTAAAAACATGCAGACAAAAGGAAGTAATAAAAAGCAGAAATTAATGAACTGGAAACCAACATAAAGCATTGCAAAATAAAATATCACCCTGATAATAAAAGCACATAGAATCACCCAAAAGAGAGAGAATTACAGGCTGATACTCTGAATAAACACTGATAAAGAGGTTTTCACCAAAATACTAGCAATTAGAAACCAATCATTCACCCCAGGGATGCAAGGAAGGCTTAACATATGCAAGTAAATCAACATTATAAACTATATCAATAAAAGAAAAAATAAAAATGTTATCATAGCACTAGATTCAGAGAAAGCATTTAACAAGATCCAGCACCTATTCATGATAAAATTTCCCAAAAAGATGAAAATTGAGTGAACTTTCATTGGTATAGTCAAATCCATTACCACAAACCCAC
>PVKC010049636.1:0-10700 GCA_004027635.1 Crocidura indochinensis
TGCAGTCTTACTTGTTTGTTGGCCACGTCAGGAGAGAAGAAGGAGAAAGGAGCAAGGCGCATGGTTGGCGTCTTTTAAAAGTCTCTGGCTCCCAATCACCAGGCAGGTTTGGCCCCACGTGTGTTGGGCCGGTCCTTGCCGAGGGTGGGTCCCAGGGCAGTTGCAGTCTTACTTGTTTGTTGGCCACGTCAGGAGAGAAGAAAGAGAAAGGAGCAAGGCGCATGGTTGGCGTCCTCTTATAAGTCTTAATTGCAAGGAAAACAATGTAAAACAAGAGTAGATTTTGAACTGGCCAGACTGCCTGGAGCCTTGAATTGAGGCCCCTGGGCATCATGACCAATAAGGAAGGAAGAATGTTTTTGTTTTGACCAACTGAAAAACAATATATGTCACAATCTGATCAGTGTCCTACTCACCACATCTGCTTCTGCAGTAGGTAATCAATGATGTGGGGTGAGAAAGCCAGTGCAGACTGGGTGTGAATGGACGACTTTCCCCTCACAGAACCTCAGTGCTGAACTTTAAGAAATCTATCTCAGGGGCCAGAGCCATAACACAGTGGTAGGGCATTTGCCTTGCACATAGCCAAGCCAGGATGGACCCGGACTCAATTTTCAGTATCCCATATAGTCCCCTGAGCTTGCCAGGAGTGATTTCTGAGGACAGAGCCAGGAATAATCCCTGAGAGCCGGCGAGATTATGAGTGCTATGTATATAAAGCACTTATGGCCCACTGCCCCTCACAAATGAAATCTACCTCAATACTTCTTACTGTGTTTTCTGATATGCTCATTGGACTGCCACCTAACCAACATAAATTATACTACTGTTTTAATGGATATGGCCTTCAGAACAAGCACAGGAAAAAACAACAAATGGGTTACATCTATCTACAAAATGTTGTATAGCAATGGACATTATCAAAACAAAAGGAAACCCAGGAGTGGGAGAAGATCTTTGCAGCTCAAATATTGATATTGGCATACTATCCAAAGTCTACAAAGAACTCATACAGCTTCAATTAAAATAAACAAAAAAATCTGATTGTTTTTCCCAATGGTGGGAAGAACGAAAAGAACACTTACCCAAAGAAACAGTGTAGTAAACAGGCACTTGGAGATGCTCAGCATTACTAATAATCAGAGAAACACACGGTGATAGTGCCTCATATGTATCAGAATGGTTATTGTAAAAAAGATAGGTAATAAGGGTGAGCAGAGTGTAGTAAAAAGAGGACACTCATGTTCTATTAGTAACAATGTAAATGATATCAAGGATCACACTAGGGTCAGTTAAAACTGGTCTGGAAGAAAAACACCTTACCTGCCTTTTTTTTTTATCTCTCTGGCCCTTCAGATCTCTCTGGAGATTTTTAAAGAAATTTTAATTCAGTATATGCTTTTTCATCTTATATGCCTGGCACTGATTAAAGCATTTAATAACTAGTTGATGTTTATTACACAATTGTTGAATCAGTTGTGAATATGTTCATTGTAGAGTTTATTATATAGAAATCATTATTTTCTTTTATGTAGTCTTCTCTCTGTTGTTTTAAAATATTTTTTAGGAAACAGAAAGGCAAATTTATTTTTTGTCATTGATAGTTGGAATTTTGATCATCAAATAAAATTTAGAATTATCCCACAACTTCGTTCTCATTAATAATTAAAATGGACAGGCATTTTAACAGTTAAAATTTTTCTATTTAAATTAATATTGTAAATGCTCTTCCTGTCAAAGAAAGGGATGTGGTCAGACAGAAGAAAACTCTAGATTTTCTAAATATCAATTTCTTTTGGCTTTGACCCATGTTTATAACTTATTCTTTTTCTCATGATTTGTTTCCTGAAATACTTAGAGGATCTCTACACTTCTGTCTCTTGAGATTTCTCACCAAAAGTTCCCTTGACCTGAACTAATGCTGCTTCTTTCCTGTAAGATACTTTATGATAAATAATTTACTGCTTTTTTTTTTTTTACTAAGTCATCTTTTTTTGTTTGCTTTTGGGCCACACCTGTGGATATTCAAGGCATCCTCTTGGTTCTTTGTTCAGGAATTACCCCTGGTGGCACTTGGAGGTAGGTATTGCAGGTAGGTAAATAAGGGAGATCTGGTAATGAGTGTTTATGGTAAAATAGCAAGAAGGCTATTACTGTTAGGGAAAATTCAAGGAGACTGCAAACCCAGATGCATGGAATATTCTCATGGACCAAGATTTTAGGTAGCTGTCCCAATTCTCACCCAAACAAAGGGCCCATTTTATGTTTTCAAATGCAGAAGCAAGTAAGCAAACTTGCAGGTAAAGCTCATTTGTATCTGAAGCTTTGAAGAACAAAGGTTTTGCACTAAACTAAACGTTTTGTTTTAGATTCTGTGCAATGGTGATTCAGGCCTCTCTTATGCTCAGAATTCATCAACTTCCTTCACTCCCACTTATATCTGCAAATCTCTGACAGTTTTCCTCAGACTCCCACATTTCCATTAATTTCCCTTTCAACCTCTTTACACTGGTAGAACTCAGCAAGAACAAAACATCTAACACTATTCAAAATGGGGAGAAAAATGATAAGAAATAGATGGCCAAAAGGCACATTAAAAAAAACCCTCCACATCACTAAGCATCAGGGAGATGTAAATCAGACCAACAATGAGGTACCATCTCAAGCTACAGAGACTGGTACATATCACAAAGAGCAAGAATAATAGTGCTGGCATTGATGTAGGGAGAAAGGAGCTCTCATTCGCTGCTGGTAGGAATGCCATCTAGTCCAGTCTTTCTGGAAAACAATATGGGTACTCCTAAAAAAAAAAAAGGAAATTGAGCTCCCATATGATCCAGCTATTCTACTCCTACCCTAGGAACACAAAAAAACACAATACAAAAATGCCTTCTGTATGCCTATGTTCATTGCAGCTCTATTTACAATAACCAGAATCTGGAAGTAACCCATGTGCCCAAAAAAACAGATGAGTGTCTAAACTTTGGTACATCTACACAATCTATGCAGCTATTAAGAAAAATAAAGTCATACAATTTGCTTATACATAGATGGATATGGAGATTATTTTGCTGAGTGTAATGAGTCAGAGGGAGAGGGGTAAATAGAATAATCTCACTTATTTATGAATATAAGAAAAATAAAAGAGTATGGTAATAGTATTCAGAGACAATAGAGATGAGGGCATTTAGGGTAGAGAAGAGACTACTATGACAGTGATAGAATGATCATTCTGGACAATGAGCTGTTGATATGCACTGTACCGTTCATTAACAGTGGTGCAAATCACAGTGTGTAAAAGGGGAAAAATGAGACAGAGTAGAGAGAGATAGTGATAATGGAAGAGGGAGAAGGGGAGAAAGAAAAAGAAGAGAGGACTGCTTGTTTTTATTCTTTGTGATATGCACCTATCTCTGTGGTAAGAGATGGTACCTCATAGTTGTTTTGATTTGCATCTCCCTGATGGTTAGTGATGGGGAGCACTTTTTCATGTGCCTTTTAGCCATTTGTATTTCTTTTTTGTCAAAGTGTCTGTTCATTTCTTCCCCCATTTTTGATGAGGTTAGATGTTTTTTTCTTGTAAAATTCTGTCAGTACCTTGTATATTTTGAATATTAGCACCTTATCTGATGGGTATTGGGTGAATAATTTTTCCCACTCAGTGGGTGGCTCTTGTATTCTGGGCACTGTTTCCTTTGAGGTACAGGGCTTCTCATCTTAATATATGTCCATCTGTTTATCTCTGCTTCCACTTATTTGGAGAATGCTCTTTCCTCCTTAAAGATGCCTTTAGTGTCAATGTCATGGAGTGTTTTTCCTATGTGTTGTTCTATATACCTTATGGTATCAGGTCTTTAATCCATTTGGATTTTACCTTAGTACATGGTGTTAGCTGGAGGTCTAAGATATCTTTTTTGCAAGTGTGCCAACCCCACTCCATTTAGGATTTCTTGAACCTTTATCAAAAATTAGATGACTGTATGTCTGGGGAACATTTTCCAAATACTCAAGCCTATTCCACTGATCTGAGGGTCTATCTTTATTCTAATACTATGCTGTTTTGATTACTATTGCTTTGTAATACAGTTTAAAGTTGGTAAAGTAATGCCTCCCATATTCCTTTTCACAAGGATTGCTTTAGCTATTCATGGGTGTTTATTGTTGCAAACAAATTTCAGAAGTGTTTGATCCAGAAGTGTTTGACATTCTTTGAAGAATGTCATGGGTATCTTTAAAGGAATCACATTAAATCTGTACAATGGTTTGGGAAGTATTGCCATTTTAATGATGTTAATTCTGCCAATTCAAGAGCATGGTATATGTTTCCATTTCTGCGTGTCTTCTTGTATTTTTTGGAGCAGGGTTTTATAGTTATCCTTCACGTCTTTAGTTAAGTTGACTCCAAGATATTTGAGTTTGTGTGACACCAATGTGAATGGGGTTGTTTTCTTTTTCTATTTTGTTGTTGTTTTTTAATTTTTGGGTCACACCCTGCAGTACTCAGGGATTACTCCTGGCTCTACACTTAGAAATCGCCCATGGCACGATAGGGGATCATATGGGATGTTGGGATTCGAACTACCGTCCTTTTGCATGAAAGGCAAATGCCTTACCTCCATGCTATCTCTCCAGGCCAAGGATTGTTTACTTTTCTTCTTTTTTATTTTTTGGTCACACCCGTTTGATGCTCAGGGATTACTTCTGGCTAAGCACTCAGAAATTGCTCCTTGGGAGCCGGGAGGTGGCGCAGGAGGTAAGGTGCCTGCTGCCTTGCCTAGACGGACCATGGTTCGATCCCCCGGTTCCCATATGGTCCCCCGTGCCTGCCAGGAGCGACTTCTGAGCGCATAGCCAGGAGTAACCCCTGAGCGTCACTGGGTGTGGCCCCAAAAAAAAAAAAAAAAAAAATTGCTCCTGGCTTGGGGGGACCATATGGGACGCCAGGGAATTGAACCATGGTCTTTCCTTGGCTAGTGCTTGCAAGGTAGATGCCTTACATCTAGCGCCACCTCACTGACTCCTAGGGTTGTTTTCTTAATGTCCATTTCTTCCCTATCATTATTGATGTATAAAAGAGCCACTGATTTCTGTGTGTTTAATTTTGTAGCCTGCCACTTTGCTATATGAATCTATTGTTTCTAGAAGCTTTTTGGTAGAATCTTTAGGGTTTTCTAGGTAGAGTATCATGTCATCTGCAAACAGTGAGAACTTGACTTCTTCCTTTCCTATCTGGATTCCCTTGATATCTTTTTCTTGCCTAATTGCTATAGCATGTACTTCCAGTGGTATGTTGAATAGAAACGGTGAGAGGGGACAACCTTGTCTTGTACTAGAATTTAAAGGGGAGGCTTTTAGTCTTTCTCCATTGAGGATAACATTTGCCATTGACTTGTGGTAGATGGCCTTGACTATACTGAGAAATTTTCCTTTCATTCCCATCTTGCTGAGAGTGCTGGTGGGAACGTGGAGAGAAAGGAACTCATCCATTGTTGGTGGGAATACCATCTAGTCCAATCTTTATGGAAAGTGATATGGAAATTCCTCCAAAAACTGAAAATTGAGTTTCCATACGATTCAGCTATACCACTCCTAGGGATATACCCTAGGAACACAAAAATACAATGCAAAAATCTCTTCCTCACACCCATATTCATTGTAGTACTGTTTCCAATAGCCAGACTCTGGAAACAACCTAGATGCCCCTCAATAGATGAATGGCTAAAGAAACTGTGGTACATACATACAATGGAATGTTATGCAGCCATCAGAAGAGATGAAGTCATGAAATTTTCCTATACATGATGTTTATGGAATCCACTATGCTGAGTGAAATAAGTAAGAGGGAGAGAGATAGACACATAATAGTCTCACTCATCTATGGATTTTAAGAAACATAAAAGACATTTTTTTCAATAATTTTCAGAGACAAAAGAGAGGCGGGCTGGAAGGTCCAACTCACAGCATGAAGCTCACCAAAAAGAGTGATGAGTGCAGTTAGAGAAATAATTACACTGAGAACCATCATAACAATGTTAATGAATGAGGGAAGTAGAAAGCCTGTCTAGATCACAGGCAGGGTTGGGGTGGGGTGGAGAGACACTTGGAACTTTGGTGATGGGAATGAAAAAAGTAAATAAAAAAAAAAAAACAAAAAAAAATAAAAAGAAGGGGGGAAGAGAGAGATGGGGAAGGGGAGAGAAGGGATAAGTTAAATGTGTGCCCCAGAAGCAGGTAGGGGGGTGGGAGGAAAATTGGGAACTTTGGTGTCAGGAAATCTTCACAGGTTAAGGGTGGTGTATATTGTAAGACCAAACTACAATCATGAACAACTTGTAATCACAGTGTTTAAATAAAATAAAATAGAATAAAAATATTCCAAGAAAAAAAGGAGCCTATATAGAAGCCTAGAAATCCATCGAAATATAAAATTTCAAGCTAAGATCTAGAGACTTCTTGAAAGCAGGGGTAGCTGGAACCCTGGGGAGGGAGCTGTGGCTCTAGTCCAACAAGGCCCTGTGAGAAAGATCAAAAGACCATCAACTGCTCCCAACTTCTATAATGTACTGGAAGAGGGGTGAGAAAAGCCCATAGTATGGGAAAAGTGTACTTACAGCCAACTCCAGCTCCAACAAAGGAAGTGCTTGTATGTGCTGTCCATGCCCAAGTGTGACTACTGGGTACAAGATGCCTAAGCACGTGCTGCTGGCATCTCTCCCCTTGGGATGTGTATTGACTCTCTCCACTCTGGAGAAGCTTGTGTTTTCTCTTAAGCATGTGTCTTACATTTCCTCTGTCCATGACTCCCCAAGAAATTTGTTATACTTCACTGTTCAACTGTAATTTTTTGTGAGACAGACCCAGAGGCCAAGGTAAGGCCTGCAAATAGCCATTCCAGCCTGAATCCACAGCTCCCCCCAAAATCTGATGGTAGGGATCAGCTATCACTCTGTAAAATATTAGTGGATGCCAGTAGCACTTGGTGGTTTCCTCTTTCAGATGGCAGTATGTGCCAAGTAGTGCCGCCTTTGCCAAGTAGAGATTCATCACAGATTCTCATCAGCCCTAGATTTCACCAGCTGCTTCTAGAGTGGCAGTGGTGGACAGAGAGAAAGTGACCGATTTCATTCTTTAGGCTGCTGTCTCTCTCCTTACCACTTCATATGAATCAAAGGGGACCCTCATCAGAATCAGGGGGGCAATATGAAGGTGCCTTGTCCTCTGCACTCTCTATATTCCATTTTTTAAAATTAATTCTTCTTGTTGAAAAGCCATTATACCATGCAGTTAAGTGCTCCTACTTCACTCTAATATAGTTTACATTTCTTTTCTTTTCCCTTTTTTTATTATGCAACAAAACCTTTATAGAAATATGGAATGTTTCAGGAATTTGCATGTCATCCTTGACCAGGGGCCATGCTAATCTTTTCTTTATCATTCCAATTATAGTATATGTGCTGCCGAAGCGAGCATTCTTTTCTCTTTTTTGTCATACACGTGTTCAGGTGTTATTCCTGGCTCTGCACTTCACTTGGTGGATCATATTGAATAACTCAAGTCAGCTGAGTGCAAGGAAATGCCCTACCCACTGTACTATGGTTCTGATAATGTAGCTATCGAATTATCAAGTTTCCCAAATGACACTAATTTTCTTTTAAATCCTTCTTGATCTGAGGTGAAAGAGTTCTTAGAGTAACCAGTTATCTGAGTTTTTATGTAATTGTTCTGGTTAGAATCTTAATTCTCAGGAAGCCTTTTCTGAGGACCCCAAAGGTCCAGGTTATTCAAAGTAAGTATAAGAAGTGGAAACAGTGGCTGGGGCGATGGAGCAGCAGTAGGGTGTTTGCCTTGCATGTGGCTGACCTAGGGTAGTCCCCTGGCATCCCCCAAGCCAGGAGTGATTTCTGAGTGCATAGCCAGGAGTAATCCAGGAGTAACCCCTGAGCGTTACTGAGTGTGGCCCAAAACCAAACCAAACCAAACAAACAAAAAAGAAGTGGAAACAAAAGTAAAGCAACAAATCAACAAAAGGAACTGCAAATAATACTGCCTTCTATCTTAGATAGCTATGATAGTTTATCTCATGACTGTTGTTACTATTGTTTCTTGTAGTACACAATAATGCATCATCTACTATTATATCATTCCAAGTTATGACACTTTATATTAACAAACACTATCAGCAAGATAAATTTACCTCCCACTTCACATATGCGTGTGTGCATCCCCACCTAACAAATTCAGAAAGAGATTTGTTTTGTTTTGTTTGTTTTTGGGTCATACCCGGCAGTGCTCAGGAGTTACTACTGGCACTACGCATGGAAATTGCTCCTGGCAGGCACAGGGGGCCATATGGGATTCTGGGATTCGAACCATTGTCCTTCTGTATGCAAGGCAAACACCCTACCTTCATACTATCTCTCTGACCCCTCACAAAGAGATTTTAGCATTTTCAAGCAATTCAAGGTTATATCTCCAATTCTCAAGTCTTTTGATAATATTAAATAACAAACAGAATGGCAGATTACTCCCATTTTCCTTTTTCTTAGATGTACTTATAAAAACAAAAAAATATTTGGAACTGTAAATGCTTTCTCTGCTTCTTAAAGTGCAAATTTTATAATCCAGGAAATTCTTTAATAATCTGTGAGTCATCCCTTTTAAGTGCAATCAAGACCCTAGTTCCCAATCTCTGTGGGAAACATTTTTGTTGTTTTTTAATTCTAAGTACAAAAGTGGACTCATTACATTGGTCACTCCCAAAACAACCTTCCAAATTTCTTCGTTAGCACACTCGATATTTTAAACATCTCTTGTCTTTTGTTTCAGTGAAGTTGAAATCAGTTCACACTGATCTTTCCCCCACAGTAATACTGAGTAAATAAATATGCTTGCTCTTATTGGCATTAGTGTTTGGCTTTTCCTTTGCTAACATGCAACTTATGTTAAAAGTCTGAGTATTGATGGTTCATCTTTGACTTTGGATTAACTATACAGAAACAGTGTTAATTTTAAAAATTGTGAATATTACAATCGTGGCCAATGACACTGATTACAAGACCAGCATAAATATATAACTGAAGTCCAGCTTAACTTAAATATCAATAAAAAAAGTATAACCTGTTTTTTTTTGTTTGTTTTTGCTTTTTTTTGGCCATACCAGGTGACATTCAGGGGTTACTCCTGGCTATGCTCTCAGAAATAGCTCCTGGATTGGGGGACCATATGGGACAGTGGGAATTGAACCCAGGTCCTTCCTGAGTCAGTTGCATGCAAGGCAAAAGCCCCTGAGCTGTGCCATCACTTCGGCCCCAGTATAACCTATTTTTATGACAGAAAGACATATACACCTTAAAAGGTACACAAAACTGTGCCTTATACAATATGCAGAAAAGAATTTTGGAATTGGCATAGTGAAGAGAATGATAAGCTACAATGAAAACTAACTTATACATTTTCAGAATGCATTGTCCAAATTTCTAAGTCAAAATCTTTCATTCCTCTAAAGATACTAATCTAAGTAGAACATGGTTGCTGCTGAATTAGCTTAGGCATACCACCCAAATTTATTTATTTATTTATTTATTTATTTATTTATTTATTTATTTATTTTTATCTTTGTTCTCATAATTAAAATAAATCCATAGAAAACCTCAATTCAAGAGATTGCATAGAATTTCCAAATGTTGAATAAAATGAGAAGTTTTGGTGACAGATTTTATTTTGGGGAGGCACATCCAGTGATGCTCAGGATGTACTACCAAGGGACTGAACACTACATTGGTTCATTAAATTATCTCTCCAGCTTTTGATGACAGATTTATTTTATTTTTGGATTTTTTTTATTAACACTTGAAAGTTATCTTTAGGGAAGAAAATGTAACTCTGTATAGTGACAGATTTTAACTGGACCTATTATGATGATTATTTCTATGTATAAAGAACTGTTGAATCACTGTGTTCTATACCTGAAATGAATAGAGCATGCCAATTATACCTCAGTACTTATTTTTTTTTTTAATAAAAAATTAGGGCCTGGAGAGATAGCACAGCGGCGTTTGCCTTGCAAGCAGCCGATCCAGGACTAAAGGTGACTGGTTTGAATCCTGGTGTCCCAGATGGTCCCCCGTGCCTGCCAGGAGCAAGAGCCATGAGTAACCCCTGGGAGCTGCCGGGTGACCCAATACCAACCAAATAAACCAAAACCAAAACAGAAGTGAAACCACAACTTAATTGAAAAAAATTAAATGTCTAAAATGAGTTGAAATAAATCTGTCAGAGTACTGAAAATTGTTTTTCTCATGCATATAATTTAGCCTTATTGCTTAGTTACTTTTCCTAATGGTCACTATCATTGAACTCTATAGTTATTTACCTTCAATAATTTGTATTCTAACATTTATGCAGCATGAAACACACACACACACACACGCACACACACAACCCAGATGAAACACTCCTTCCTTTCCCATACCTGGTATTGCTAAGGGCTTACTCCTGGCCCTGTGCTCAGGGATCCCTCCCACCTGTGCCTGGGGACCCTATTGGGTGCTGGGAATTGGCCATGTGCAAGGCAATGACCTTACCCATTGTACTATCTGTCTCTGAAATATTATTTTATTTTATTTTCTTTCTATCTTTCTACCTTTCTTTCTTTTTCTTTCTTTCTTTCTTTCTTTCTTTCTTTCTTTCTTTCTTTCTTT
>PVKC010049637.1:0-10700 GCA_004027635.1 Crocidura indochinensis
GAGTGCGTGGCAGCGAAGCAGAGCGGCCGCTTTCTTCTGGGGCTCCAAGGATTCAGAAAAGACAGCAGCACAGAAAAAGACTCCCCTCAGTCCACAATTCCCTTAGGAGAGTGCAGTAGGGCGGAGTCTCCTGCAGGAGGAGCAATCAGCTCTCCAACTGGGAATCTCCTTAGCCAGCCGGATCTTACTCACTCATTAGCTAGCTGGCAGCCTCAGCATGCAGCGATTTCTGGATTCACTTCCAGGGCTCTGGTCTTTGGGGAGAGCTCCAAGAATTCAGAAAAGACAGAACCACAGAAAAAGACTTCCCTCAGTCCACAGTTCCCTTAGCAGAGTGCAGTAGGGCGGAGTCTCCCCTCACTCTTTCTAACTAATAAACCCCACCACAGCACACAGGAAAAACCACACTACAAGCATGATAATGGTGAAACCTCGCAGGCAAATCTCATGAAAAGAAAATGGAGGAAAGCTCAGATGATCTAATAAATTCCAACCACCTGATAAACCTCTCAGACAAGGAACTTAAAATAGCAATATGGAAGATATTTCAAGTAGTCAAAGAGAGCATAAATCAATCTGAACAGAACACAAAGACAGAAATCAGAAAAAAAGACTGAAATAACAGAAATGAAAAAAACATGGTAGCTCAACTTAAAACCTCAATGGATGGCCTCACCAGCAGGGTATCATCAGCTGAGGAGAGAATCAGAGTACTGGAAGATATGATGCACAAAACCTCAACACAACAGGAGAAAGAGGAAAATAATCTTAAGACAAATGAACAAGCAATGGAAAAAGTAAGTACTCAAGGAATGCAAACGGATGAAAATAGAAAACTGATAAACTCAACAGAAACAACAAAAGAATCATTGGAGTCCCAGAGACCCAGGTAGGAGATCTCCAAGAAGCATCAACTGTCAAAAATATCATCAAAGAGATACTCCCAGAGTTAAAAACTACATGCAATCAAATCCTGCATGCCCAAAGACTACCAGCTAAAAGAGACCCAAAGAAAAACATCCCAAGACACATCCTCATTACAATGACAAATCCCATAGACAGAGATAGAATACTGAATGCAGCAAGATCAAAAAGGGAAATTACATTCAAAGGAGCATCCCTAAGACTTACCGCGAACATGTCACAAGAAACTCTCAAGACCAGAAGAAAATGGTGGGATATTGTGACAAGACTGAATGAAATGAATGCCTCACCAGAATACTGCATCCAGCTCGACTCACGTTTAGATTTGAAGGAAGAATACATAGCTTTATGGATAAACAACAGCTTAGAAACTTCACAAATGATAAAACAGCCTTAAAGGAAAACCTGAAAGATCTACTCTAATTCAATAGAGATCAACAAACACAGCAAACTTATCTACAAAGATGATATTAAATCCTATGACAATCATCTCCCTCAACATCAATGGACTAAATTCACCAATTAAAAGACACAGAGTGGCAAAATGGGTCAAAAAGATGAATCCAACCTTCTGCTGCCTACATGAAACACATCTGAAGAGTCAGAGCAAACATAGACTCAAAAGCAAAGGCTGGAGGAAAATCATCCAAGCAAACAACACCCTCAAAAAAGCTGGGGTGGCATATTAATATCTGATGACACTAACTTTATACTCAGAAAAGTGGTAAGGGACAAAGATGAACACTATGTTCTAATCAAGGGATTAGAAGAAATCAGACTATTAAACATATATACAACCAATGAGAGACCAGCAAATTATCTAATACAATTACTGACGAATCTGAAAGAAGAAATCAATCATAACACAATAATTGTGAAAGACCTCAACACAGCCTTATCAACACTTGTTAAGTCAACAAGACTGAAACTCAACAAAAACATACTAGCCCTGAAAAGAGTAATGGAAAAAGAGGACTAGTATATATAGGACACTCCATCCCAAAAAACCTGGACACACATTCGTCTCCAATGTACATGAGTCATTCTCCAGGATAGACTACATGCTGACACATAAAACATGCCTCCATAAAATCAAGAGGATAGAAATCTCACAGGCTACCTTTGCTGACCACAAGGCTCTGAAATTATATGTGAAATACAAAGCCACACAGAAGAAACACTTTAGCAATTGGAAATTGAAAACCCTGCTACTGAACAACAAGTGGGTCTGAGATGAAATCACAAAGGAAATCAAAACTTTTCTAGAAACAAATGATAATGAAGACACAACCTGCCAGAATCTATGGGACACAGCAAAAGTGGTCCTGAGAGGAAAATTTATAGCTCTACAGGCACCCATCAAGAAGGAAGAAGAGGCATACCTGAATAACCTAATGATGCAGTTCAAAAAATTAGAAAATAACCAACAAAAGGAACCAAAAAATGGGAGACAGAGGAAATAACAAAGTTGAAAGCAGAACTCAATGAAGTGGAAAACCGAAAAACAATTCGAAAGATCAACAAAAGCAGAAGTTGGTTCTTTGAAAAAATAAACAAGACTGTTAGGTCATTGGTAAAACCCACAAGAAAGAGAGAGAGAAACCTGATAACCCAGATTAGAAATGAAAAGAGAGAGATCATGACAGATATTGCAGAGATCCAAAGGTTAATGAGAGACTACTTTGAGAAACTTTATACTACTAAACATGAGAACCTAGAAGAAATGGAAAAATTGTTGGACACTTATAACCTTCCACATTTAAGTAAGGAGGATGTAGAACAACTTAACACCCCCTGTGGGCGACCATAGCCCACCACCAGTTTTGCTCTATGGCTCTTGCCTCACTCTGACCTCTAACAGCTGCGGTTTTTGCCCTTTAGCTAACAGGAAATTCAGCAAGTTAAAATTGCTTACTTACCGAAACTGACCTTGCTTCAGTTCCGACCCTTTGTTTGCCTTGGGGAACTGGGCCTGCTCTTGATTCTATAAAAATCATACCTTTTATTCTTGACATTTTTTAAGTTATAGTGTTCTGTCAAGCCTGAAGTAAAACATTTGCCTAAGGAATGTGTTGTTTTAATAGGAATGCAGATGCTCCTTACTGATTAGGAGGTTTCCTCCACCCTTCTCCCACCCCCCCTTGACCTTCTGATAGAAGACCTGTCCCTTCTCGCCTGTACCCTTTAGGTATAACCATATTTGTACAAGATTATGCTGATTGGATGATTTTGGAGTACTTGGCGATGTGTTATTGGAAGATCTTGAATGCCTCATTGTAATATCTTCTCCCTATGGTAGGGAATAAAAGACCCTGCTATCCCCCAAATAAACACTCTTGAATGGCATCAGTCATCTTGAGTCATGTATTATTAACCTCTCTAAATTCCAATCTTTTAGGTGCTGGTTGATTCGTGATACTCGTGAATAATTTGTACATTTCCACCTGCTCGCCCCACAGTTGAGAGAAACTGCTGCCGGAATTCTCTCCCGAACGGGGCTTGCAGAAGTCACACACAACCCCCCATCACCAATGAGGAAATTGAAAGTGTAATCAAACATTTGCCCAAAGAGAAAAGCCCAGGTTCAGATAAATTTCCAAATAAATTTTTTCAGATCTTTCTTTTTTTATTTAAATGCCTTGATTATTACATAAATGATTTTTGTGGGTTTCAGCCATGTAAAAGACACAACCCATCACCAATGCAACTTTCCCATCACCATTTTCCCAAATCTTCCTCCTTCCAACCCAACCCCACCTTTACTATAGAGAGGCTCTCCATTTCCCTCATACATTCTCATTATTAGGACAGTTCAAAATGTAGTTATTTCTCTATCTGAACTCTTCACTCTTTGTGGTGAGCTTCATGAGGTGAGCTTGAACTTCCAGCTCTTTTCTCTTTTATGTCTAAAAATTATTATTGCAAGAATGTCTTTCATTTTTCTTAAAACCCATAGATAAGTGAGACCATTCTGTGTTTTTCTCTCTCTTTCTGACTTTTTTCACTCAGCATGATAGATTCCATGTACATCCATGTGTAGGAAAATTTCATGACTTCATCTCTACTGACAGCTACATAGTATTCCATTGTGTATATGTACCACAGTTTCTTTAGCCATTCGTCTGTTGAAGGGCATCTGTTGGCTGCCTTAGCCTGACAGGAGCCATCTTTTCTGCCTTTCTGCCATCTCCCATGCTCTGCAATAGAGCATATGTGCAGTTTTGCATCAAAGCCTTCAGACCAGCAGGAAACAGGTAGCCTCAAAAAGCAGTAAATAACCTTCAGCCCAAGGTGAGGAGAACACCGCCTAGCTGCCTATACCTCTCCCCGCGCTGGAATGTAGCCAAACCTCCCTGGCCTTCCTGCCTTAATTAGCTCTGGTATGTGATAAAACAGATCCCCTTCAGGGCCACGGGGTATTACCTTGAAAACTTCTAATCTACAAGGATGTCCTGACCCCTACTCAACTGCCCACTTTTGAAAGATGATGTTTATCTCTTTGCTTCAACCTTCCTGTGTCCTGTCCTTACCATATTTGGAATGATCTAGTAATTTGCGCGCCAAAAAGACTGATTGACACTGCCCTTTGCCAGCCCCTTTCTGCCTGTCCATAAAAGCAGACACATATCCCATTAAAGACGCCTTTGATCGGAATCTCGTCTTAGGCCTCGTCATTCCTATAACCTCTTTGATTTCTTACAGGTATGGTGCGTTCCTAGCTTCGTATAATAAAGGTGCGGTCGTTCCTGAGCTTCCCATCTCCACCCCCGCTGGCCGGGCTTCCCCGGGAAGCATTCGGGCCACCGCAGGCATCTTGGTTGTTTCCAGAGTCTTGCTATGGTAAATAGTGCTGCGATGAATATGGGTGTAAGGAAGGGATTTTTGTATTGTATTTTTGTGTTCCTAGGGTATATTCCTAGGAGTGGTATAGCTGGATTGTATGGGAGCTCGATATCCAGTCTCCGGAGGAATCTCCATATCGCTTTCCATAAAGGTTGAACTACAAGACATTCCCAACAGCAGTGGATAAGAGTTCCTTTCTCTCCACATCCCCGTCAACACTGTTTGTTCTCATTCTTTGTGATGTGTGCCATTCTCTGTGGTGTGAGGTGGTACCTCATAGATGTTTTGATTTGCATCTCCCTGATGATTAGTGATGTGGAGCATTTTTTCATGTGTCTTTTGGCCATTCGTATTTCTTCTTTGTCAAAGTTTCTGTCCATTTCTTCTCCCCATTTTTTGATGGGATTAGATTTTTTTCTTGTAAAGTTCACTCAGTGCCTTGTATATTTTGGAGATTAGCCCCTTATCTGATGGGTATTGGGTGAAGAGTCTCTCCCATTCAGTGGTTGGTTCTTGTATCCTGGGCGCTATTTGCTTTGAGGTGCAGAAGCTTCTCATCTTAATATATTCCCATCTGTTAATATCTGCTTTCACCTGCTTGGAGAGTGCATTTTCCTCCTTGAATATGCCTGTAGTCTCAATGTACTGGAGTGTTTTGCCTACATGTTGTTCTATATATCTTATGGTTTTGGGTCTGTTATCAAGGTCTTTAATCCATTTGGATTTTATCTTCGTACTTGATGTTAGCAGGGGGTCTAAGTTCAATTTTTTGCAAGTGGCTAGCCAGTTGTGCTAACACCACTTATTCAAGAGGCTTTCTTTGCTCCATTTAGGATTTCTTGCTCCTTTATCGAAAATTAGGTAACTGTATGTTGGAGAACACTTTCTGAGTATTGAAGCCTATTCCACAAATCTGAGGGCCTGTCCTTATTCCAATACCATGCTGTTTTGATAACTATTGCTTTGTAGTAAAGTTTGAAATTGGAGAAAGTAATTTCTCCCATGTCCTTTTTCCCAATGATTGCTTTAGCTATTCTAGGGTGTTTACTGTTCCAAATGAATTTCAAAAGTGCCTGATCCACTTATTTGATAAATGACGTGGGGATCTTTAGAGGGATCGCATTAAATCTGTATAATGCCTTGGGCAGTATTGCCCTTTTGATGATGTTAATCCTGCCCATGCATGAACAGGGTACGTGTTTCCATTTCCGCGTATCCTCTCTTATTTCCTGGAGCAGAGTTTTATAGTTTCTTTGTATAGGTCCTTCACGTTATTAGTCAAGTTGATTTCAAGATATGTGAGTTTGTGTGGCATTTCTGTGAATGGGTTGCTTTTTTTAATGCCCATTTCTTCCTTATTACTATTGGTGTATAGAAAGGCCATTGATTTTTGTGTGTTAATTTTGTACCCTGCCACCCTGCTATATGAGTCTATTGTTTCTAGGAGATTTTTGGTAGAGTCTTTAGGGTTTTCTAAGTAGAGTATCATGTCATCTGCAAAAAGCGAGAGCTTGACTTCTTCCTTTCCTATCTGGATTCCCTTGATATGTTTTTCTTGCCTAATTGCTTTAGCAAGTACTTCCAGTGCTATGTTGAATAGGAGTGGTGAGAGAGGACAGCCTTGTCCTGTACCAGAATTTAGAAGGAAGGCTTTTAGTTTTTCTCCTTTGAGGATAATATTTAACACTGGCTTGTGGTAGATGGCCTTAACTATATTGAGAAAGATTCCTTCTATTCCCATCTTGCTGAGAGTTTTGATCAAGAATGGGTGTTGAAACTTATCAAATGCTTTCTCTGCATCTATTGATATGATCATGTGGTTTTTATTTTTCTTGTTGTTGATGTTGTGTATTATGTTGATAGATTTACAGATGTTAAACCAGCCTTGCATTCCTGGGATGAAACCTACTTCATTGTATTGGATGATCCTCTGAATGAGACATTGAATCCTATTTGCCAGAATTTTGTTGAGGATCTTTGCATCTGCATTCATCAGCGATATTGGTCTGTAATTTTCTTTTTTTGTTGTTGCATCTCTGTCTGGTTAAGGTATCAAGGTGATGTTGGCTTCATAAAAGGTATTGGAAGTGTTTCCGTTTTTTTGATTTCATGAAAGAGTCTTGCCAGGATTGGTAGTAGTTCCTTTCGTAAAGTTTAAAAGAATTCGTTAGTGAATCCATCTGGGCCAGGGCTTTTGTTTTTGGGCAGACATTTGATTACTGCTTTAATTTCATCAATAGTGATGGGGCTGTTTAGATATGCTACGTCCTCTTCCTTTTTTTGGGGGGGCACACCCGGTGATGCTCAGGGTTTACTCCTGGCTATTTGCTCAGAAGTCGCTCCTGGCAGGCAAGGGGGACCATATGGGGAACCGGGGGATCGAACCACGGTCCGTCCTAGGTTAGTGCAGGCACTTTGCCTCCAGCGCCACCGCCGGGCCCCCATTACATCCTCTTCCTTTAACCGTGGAAGATTATAAGAATCCAAGAATTTATCCATTTCTTCCAGGTTCTCATTTTTAGTCTCATAGAGCTTTTCAAATTAGTTTCTGATTACCCTTTGAATCTCTGCCATATCAGTAGTGATCTCTCCTTTTTCATTCCTGATATGTGTTCTCAAGTTTCTCTCTCTCTCTTTCTTTGTTAGTTTTGCCAGTGGTCTATCGATTTTGTTTATTTTTTCAAAGAATCAACTTCTGCTATCGTTGATCTTTTGGATTGTTTTTTTGGGTTTCCACTTCATTGATTTCTGCTCTCAGCTTTGTTATTTCCTTCTGCCTCCCTATTTTTGGGTCCTTTTGTTGAGCCCTTTCTAGTTCTATCAGTTGTGTCATTAAGCTACTCAGGTAAGCCCCTTCTTCATTCCTGATGTGTGCTTGCAAAGCTATAAATTTTCCTCTCGGTACTGCTTTTGCTGTGTCCCATAAGTTCTAATAGTTTGTGTCTTCATTATCATTTGTTTCCAGGAACCTTTTGATTTCCTCTTTGATTTCATCTCGGACCCACTGGTTATTCAGTATGAGGCTGTTTAACTTCCAGGTGTTAAAGTTTTTCTTCTGTGTTCCTTTGGAATTCACAAATAATTTTAGAACCTTGTGGTCAGTAAAGGTAGTCTGCAAAATTTCTATCCTCTTGATATTATGAAGACATGTTTTATGTGCCAGCATGTAGTCTATCTTGGAGAATGTCCCATGTACATTGGAGAAGAATGTGCATCCAGGTTTCTGGGGATGGAGTGTCCTATGTATATCCACTAGGTGTAAGCAAAGGAACTTTCCAGCCCTATATTCTACCTCACCTACCTTATACTATATGGGGAAGAGATGTGCTTAAAACTGTCTAATTATCATTATTAATAACATTTTTTGCATATCTAAGCAAAGGAACTTTCTAGCCCTATATTCTACCTCACCTACCTTATACTATATGGGGAAGAGATGTGCTTAAAACTGTCTAATTATCATGATTAATAACATTTTTTGCATATCTAACAAACAAAAATTTTTCTAAGAGTCTCTGCTCAAATGTTTTCTTAAAAAAATGTGTGTGTATCTGTAAAAATCACAGGTCATGTCTAATGCAACAAAAAGTAAGAATTTACCAACTATGAATTTAAAAAATATAAACAATGCACTTAAATTTTTTCTATCTCTCTTCAAAAAACTGCCTTCTAACTAAGAGTCAACTCTTCTATTTCTTCAAAAAAAGGCCTTTTCCTCTTTTCCGGAAAAAAAATTTTTAATTATAGCCAGCAAAGATCTGGTGGGAATAATTTAGAGACGTCCAAATATATTTCCCACAATTTTTCTTATCTCTAAAATCTTCTAACTTTCATTGTTTCGTCAATTTATGTGAATTTAAAAGTTTGAGTGTGCATTACAAATTGTATGTCTGAAATCGTGTGCCTGGAAACAATGAATGCCTTCCTAATATGTCTCAGTATGTTGCAAATGAGCAAATTTTGAAAAAACACAGCTTTTCCTAGGTAATAACCTCAAACCTCGCCAAAGCAAGGCAAAAGAAAAAAAAAAGTCTGTTTGCGCTTTGAATTCAGGCTGCAGCCACCCCAGTCGCTTTTACCGCCTGGAGGGGGAAAGGAATTCCCCTCCCCCACTGAGCACAATTTTCACCAGCAAACAGCAGTCTGAACTCCTTAAAAACTGAAACCCGGGCGGTGGCGCTGCAGGTAAGGTGCCTGCCTTACCTCGCTAGTCTTGGACGGACCACGGTTCGATCCCCCGGTTCCCATATGGTCCCCCGTGCCTGCCAGGAGCGACTTCTGAGCACATAGCCAGGAGTAACCCCTGAGCGTCACTGGGTGTGGCCCAAAAACCAAAAAAAAAAAAAAAACTGAAAGGTTTCTCTCTGTAAGTTTTTAAATAAATATGTAATTGCCTAATATTTCAATTAAGCTTCTACCATCTTTTTAATAACATTGCTAATTTCGTACATGTATAATATTTTTAACAACAAAAAATTTATTTTCATAGTTTAAAAAAGGTTTAATCTTGGCTTAACATTTTTACCACAAAGTAATATCTTCATTGGTCAAAATGATATTAATTATGGTATATAATTGTGTAAATTCTTTGTTATTATCCTAAGTAATGATGCATCAAAAAACCAATTTTTAATTGTCTTCTAATAAAAACATCTAGCATTTTTATTTACCTATATTAATAGCATCCTTTATAAGTAAAGGCAATTTTTCATCATTCTCATCATTAAGCCTTCATAAGTTTTTTTTCTTTTTTTTATTTTAACACCTTGATTACACACATAATTGTGTTTGGGTTTCAGTCATGTAAAGAACACCACCCATCACCAGTGCAACGTTCCCATCACCATTGTCCCAAATCTCCCTCCTCCCCAACCACCCCCCGCCTGTACTCTGGACAGGCTCTCCATTTCCCTCATAGGTTCTCATTTTTAGGACAGTTCAAAATGCAGTTATTTCTCTAACTAAGCTCACCACTGTTTGTGGTGAGCTTCCTGGGGTGAGCTGGAACTTCCAGCTCTTTTCTCTTTTGTGTATGAAAATTTTATTATTGCAGGAATGTCTTTCATTCTCCTTAAAACCCATAGATGAGTGATACAATTCTGCATTTTTTCTCTCTCTCTCTGACTTATTTCACTGAGCATGATAGATTCCATGTACATCCATGTGTAGGAAAATTTCATGACTTCATCTCTCCTGACAGCTGCATAATATTCCATTGTGTATATGGAACAATAAACACCCTAGAATAGTTTCTTTAGCCATTCGTCTGTTGAAGGGCATCTTGGTTGTTTCCAGAGTCTTGCTATGGTAAATTGTGCTGCAATGAATACAGGTGTAAGGAAGGGGGTTTTGTATTGTATTTTTGTGTTCCTTGGGTATATTCCTAGGAGTGGTATAGCTGGATCATATGGGAGCTTGATTTCTAATTTCTGGAGGAATCTCCATATCGCTTTCCATAAAGGTTGAACTAGATGGCATTCCCACCAGCAGTGGATAAGAGTTCCTTTCTCTCCACATCCCCACCAACACTGTTTGTTCTCATTCTTTGTGATGTGTGCCATTCTCTGTGGTGTGAGGTGGTACCTCATAGTTGTTTTGATTTGCATCTGCCTGCTGACTCGTGATGTGGAGCATTTTTTCATGTGTCTTTTGGCCATTCGTATTTCTTTTTTGTCAAAGTTTCTGTCCATTTCTTCTCCCCATTTTTTGATGGGATTCGATGTTTTTTTCTTGCAAAGTTCTGTCAGTGCCTTGTATATTTTGGAGATTAGCCCCTTATCTGATGGGTATTGGGTGAATAGTTTCTCCCACTCAGTGGGTGGCTCTTGTATCCTGGGCGCTATTTCCTTTGAGGTGCAGAAGCTTCTCAGCTTAATATATTCCCATCTGTTAATATCTGCTTTCACCTGCTTGGAGAGTGCATTTTCCTCCTT
>PVKC010049638.1:0-10710 GCA_004027635.1 Crocidura indochinensis
GCTTCAGAGTGCAATGATTTCTGGGTTCGCTTCCCAGGGCTCTGTTCTCAAGGGAGAGCTCCAAGAAATCAGGACAGACAGAAACAGGAAGAGATCCCCTCAGTCCTCAGTGTTCTTCTGGGGTGCCAAGAAATCAGAGCCCTCTCCTAACATTCTTATCCCAGTCACCAAACATATTTATATCCATTTTTCTACCTTTTATGATTCTGCACATGAGAAATTCTATGTACCCATGGGAATACTTTTGCACCTAATTGGTAAATTTCAATAGATCAAAGATGAACCTTGGGAAAGACATGCACTACTCAGTAGTCAGGTGTGCATGCCTTTCAGTATGGGAACTGATCTGGAACTCCTGAAGCCACATGGTCCCCTTTTCTTCTGGGTCTTGACCATTTTGTTTGGTCCTTTGTGCTCCCTGACAGCACTGCATTACAGTACTTACATATTTATTATTCTGGTCAAGTTGACTAAGTATCATTGGCAGTGGCTTCCAGATTCACTGAACATTTCACAGGATGACATATATCTCCACATAATGTTTTTGTCATTTTCAGTACATTTCAGTACATTTTCAGTGCTCACGCTTTACTATTGGCTCTGTGCTCAGGAATCACTGTTTTTGGTTCTCATGGTGCTGATGAACAAACTGGCATAAGCTGCATGCAGGGCAAGTACCTTTCCCCTGTACTTGCTCTAGCTCCATAAATTTTTTTGCTTATAAAGAGAACAATAAACCACAATTGGGTTCTTATTTTTATCTAGCAGTCATGCTGTTTGCCACTCATCTATTCAATATCCCAGAAGGAAACCTTAAAGCTTTTGTTTGGGTTTCAAACTCCAAACTGCAAACTTTTGTTTCATACTTCAAAGTTCACCATTCTCTGGTCTCTATTTCATCTCACCATGTTTTGGTGTTGTTATGATAAACTATAGCAATAAAATTATATTCCTTTTTTCCCTCATTCATTAACAACTGAATCCACTTCCTTACCTATATCATTCTTTTTTTTTTTTTTTTTTTTTTTGTTTTTGGGTCACACCAGGCAGTGCTCAGGGGTTACTCCTGACTCCATGCTCAGAAATCGCTCCCGGCAGGCACAGGGGACCATATTGGGGCACTGGGATTCGAACCGATAACCTTTTGCATAAAAGGCAAACGCCTTACCTACATGCTATCTCCTGGGCCCCACCTATATCATTCTTAATCATTCTTCTTATAATGAATTTAATTGTCAGCTATTTCAAAAATATAATTTACCTCTTTATTCTACCCCCTTATCTTAGGTTTATTCATAGTATTATTTACCACAACTAGTATATTATATATTTAGGATGCCAATTCTTGAGCACATATATTTTGTATGTTTTCCTTATTAAAATGGATAGTAACTTTGAAAAATACCTAGTAAAAAAAGCAAATGATTATTAACTTTGTGGGCTATCTTTTTTGATTTGATTAAAGCTAATCTAGGGAGAAGGGTGTGTGGCGTAAGAATTAGAAAGTTCTCTTTTGCAACATGAGTCAGAGTTTTGTTGATCCAAGACATTCCACTGGTTACTTCTAAGTGCATTTATTTTCGCCTTCATAGGCCAGGTAATTGTCATTCATTCCCTCCCTTGCCACAGTATTCTGATGCTACAATTGATAGATTAACTTATGTTATGTAAGTGGTTTGCTCCATACATGCATACATAATTTCATAACTGCTGAGCAAGCTTGATAGCATGGCTGGTGTTGATTTTGTCTTTGATGATTATATGAAGAGAATCACATCATTTAATGTTAACATAATAAAGAAAACACCCTATATTAAGGTTGATTCAGGAAAAGCATGATTTTCCCCTTGTTCATTAATAAAATTAGATGAATGCTAATAATAGAAATGTAAACATTTTGTTGATAATTTATTGTTTATGACAATTGAGAAAAATTACTCTATGGAGAAAGTGAGTGAACCATTTAAGCTCACATTTATGTCCTGACATTGATGTTTAATACTTAATAAAACAAAGGTAACAGGTAAAATTCATTCATTCTGCACTGAATTTCTAAATTCCTAAAGGATTATTTTCAGGTACGATTATACAACTCTGAAGATGGATAATTTCATCAGAAACATTCCTTTTTTTATCACTAAATATCTTTCTTTCTTTGCATATTAACTGATGACCCAAAATTTAGAACAGCAAATTTTATGAAATAAAGTTTGACTTACCAAATGTGATTGAATATTTAAAGTCTTTAAAATGGTTTTGAAGCACATAAGCATAATCTCATCAAACGGTCAGGATAGTGTATCTGAGATTCATTATTTAAATGGTCCCCAATACATAGGCTGCTGAACTGTGAAAGACTATAGCTATAATGTAGATGTACTCCTTACATTTACATTAAAACAAAATAGTTTCCTTATCCACTCATTTGTACTTGGGCACTTGGGTTATTTTCTGTTCCAGATTTGTCATGTATTTTCATTATTTTAAAATGGTTAATTTGTGATCAGAGATGTTGTATAGTAGGTAAGGTGCTGCATTGTACATGTTTGACCTGAATTCAATTTTCAGTAACACATATGATCCCCTAAGTCACTAGGAGTGATTTAAACTCAAAACCAGGATTAAGTCCTATGTGTGGCCCTCCAAAACCAACAAAATTTTAATTTGTTTTTGAACCACACCCAGTGACGCTCAGGGGTTACTCCTGGCTAGGTGCTCAGAAATTGCTCCTGGCTCGAGGGACCATATGGGGCATCAGGGGATCAAACTGCAGTCCATCCTAGGTTAGTGAATGCAAGGTAAATGCCCTACTGCTTGCTCCACTGCTTCAACCTGAATTTTTAAGTTAAAAATAAAATTGATATTTTCAGGTAAAATATATAATTAACTTAAAGGATAAAGTAGAGATTACTGAAGGTCATATGAAAAAATTGAGTTTATAAACTGAATATCAGAATTTGTAAAATATTAAAGATACTACTATATTTTCCATGCATAACATTTTTCTCAAGGTCACATTTATAATTTCATTTTTTTATTATTGGCTTATGTTAATTTACATTATTTTAATAAAATTTTAAGTGAAACTTAATTTAAAAAAATTAGAATAAAATAAATTTTAAAACTTCTTAAAACTAAATACTATACTACAATGATGATATAATTATTATTTACATAAATTATCAAAAAATACTTACTTTAAGAAAAACATAAATGAGTAATGGGGTTAGATTTTGTTAATAAGTCTTAACTCGCCACAAAAATAGAAAGTCACAGGCATCCATTTGAATTTTCAAAGCCTTTATTTAATTTATTTCACTATTTTTAATACCATATGATTCTCTTTGATAGATTTATATTAATATAATTCCTGAAAATCAAGCATATGCATAATAATAATAAAATTTGACATTGAATATCAACACCTTAAATTAAAGTGTGAAAGTCTACATGAAATCAATCTATTTCCAGGCAATTAAAAGAGTACACATTTACATTTTATGCGTATTTATAAAAATAATGAAAATAGTTTAATTTTTTGACAATATAGCATACTTTGATGAGCAAAAATAGACTTAGAATTTGTGTGTTTTATTTTAAAATAGTGATGTGATTCTGAATATAATGTTTTGTGACAGTTCAGAATATTAATGTGCATACTACTTTAATACATGCATTCTCAAAAATGGTATTAGGAGCCCTTTTTTTCTCTATACTATTCTGTTTTGCTCTAAGCTCTCAAATACTTTGACCCCAAATAACTTGGCTGTCACTGTGATCTAGGCAACAACTGCTTGAGGTCCTATTGCTTTTGTGGTTATTCTAAATGGAAAATGTATTTTTCTGTCTTAATGTGAAATATGTGCCATTATGTGATCCACATAATCAAGTAAGAAAGTTAACTAATTAATTCATCAATTATATATCTCAAATAATTGACACGGTCATCTCAGGAGTAAAAAACTCCTGAGATAGAAATCATGTCAGAAAGGCCCACTTTGAGTAGTCACAAGTAAGTTGACCTCTTTGCGTGGATTGTCTGAAATATAATTTCATAGGGGACTGTGATATTTCACTCATTCCCTTTAAGAAAAATCAAGCCTTAGAAAAATCCTTCTCCTTCAGACAAAGGAAAAACAGTACCAAACTGCCAGGCCAAAAGTTCCCCCACTGAGCAGTCTCTCTGACTTTCGATATCTTGGCGCCAAGGATTTTTTCCCCTCAACATTTCAAAGCTCAATATGTATAGCTAGTTTCGATGTTTCCCAAAACTCAAAACATCTTTTTTCTCCTTCCCTTAAAATTGCTAACTTAAGGAATTTCTCACTCCCCTTGATAATTACCTGTTTTTTCTTACTTCCTAATATTGCCTAGTTCTCTCTTCCTTACCCAAAACATATACAAAATTCCTTTCCATCCTCAGCACCTGGTTCTTTTAATATGCAAATTTGACTAGCTTCTCCTCCATCCAGAACCTGCCTCTATTATTCCCAAAAATATTACACTGCATTCCAGAATTTTGCTTTATAAGGCTGAGCTGAATCAATACATTTGTCCTCGCTTCATCTCACGCGTGGACCCCATGCAACTACGTGTGGCATCTTTATTTCTATATTAATATTTTCTGTTAGCAAATCTCTCTCTCCGCGTCTCACTCTCTCCTGTGAGGCATTATGAACTCACAAAGCTAATATTACTAGTTACAGACATTAATGGTCTGTAACAAATAATTATTTTGTCTTTCATACTACTATGCATATTTTTATATGAAGAAACATTTTTTTTATTGATTTAGTTGAAATTGTCTTTCAACATGTCCACATGTGTATCGGACGGACCAATACTTATACATGGAAAGTAATTCAAAACTTTCACCTACATTTCTTTATTTAGAAGTTACCTCATTTGGGTAATGCAAATATTAATTTGTGGGAAAAAAGCAGATAACATTTGAGAATGTATGTATTTCATATAGTCATATAGATGCTGTAAGCCAAAATGAATTTCATAGAAATATGGTAAGTGAACAATGTGAACAAAGTTAGAAAAATGTGTCCCTATTTTCTCTGTACTTTCAGATTGAAGTAATTAGTCCTCATTTCATAGACAGAAAAATCAAAGTCAAGAGAGTTTTAGTGACTAACATAAGATGCTAACAATGTATAACTTTTGTTAAAGTATATTTATTTACACAATTTTTGGCGGGTTGGGTCACACCCATTTGAGACTCGGGTTACTCCTGGCTAGATGCTCAGAAACCGCTTCTGGCTTGGGGGAGGGGGGTGGAACCATATGGGACGCCTGGGATCCAACTGCTATCCATCCTAGGCTAGCGCTTGAAAGGCAGACACATTATCTCTAGTGACACCACTCCGGTCCCTATACAATTGTTGATATTTTTTAACATATGCCTTTTTATTTAATTTTTTTTTGCATTACTCCTTTTGTAAGAACACATTTTTCTCTGAATTCTTCCCCAAGCTTTTCTTTCTTATAAGCAATGAGCAAGTAGTTGTTTATTACTATTTGTTCAACCACTTAGCTTTTTCACTTTAAAATGTGAAGATGTGGTAACTCTGGGTTTGCCCAGATAAACTTTTCCTGAATCATTCTTATCGTTCCTGCATTTCAATTTTATCTAGTGTATTTAAAAAAATAAAAGATTTATTTACACTAAAGAGAACCCAAACTAGTGCATTAAATGCACCTTCTTTTTTAATATACATTTTATTTAAACAAATTGATTACATACATGATTGTGTTTAGGTTTCAGCAATGTAAAGAACACCACCCATCACCAGTGCAACATTCCCATCTCCAATGTCCCAAATCTCCCTCCTCCCCACCCTACCCCCACCTGTATTCCAGACAGGCTTTCTATTTCCCTCATATATTCTCATTGTTAGGATAGTTCACAATGTAGTTATTTCTCTAAATAAACTCATCCCTATCATGAGGGGGGCTGTAACTTTCAGCCCTCCTCTCTTTTGTGTCTGAAAATTATTATTGCAAGAATGTCTTTCATTTTTCTTAAAACCCATAGATGAGTGAGACCATTATGTCTCTCTCTCTCCTCTCTCTCGCTCTCTATCTATCTATCTATCTATCTATCTATCTATCTATCTATCTATCTATCTATCTATCTATCTATCTCTATCTCTCTGACCTATTTCACTCAGCAAAATAAATTCCATGTACATCCATGTATCGGAAAATTTCATGACTTTATCTCTCCTGACAGCTCCATAATATTCCATTGTGTATATGTACCACTGTTTTTTTAGCCATTCATCTGTTGAAGGGTATCTTGGCTGCTTCCAGAGTCTGCTATGGTAAATAGTGTCGCAATGAATACAGGTGTAAGGAAGGGATTTTTGTATTGTATTTTTGTGTTTCTAGGGTATATTCCTATTAGTGGTATAGCTGGATTATATGGGAGCTCGATTTCCAGTTTTTGGAGGAATCTCCATATTGCTTTCCATAAAGGTTGAACTTGATGGCATTCCCACCAGCAGTGGGTAAGAGTTCCTTTCTCTCCACATCCCCGCCAACACTGCTTGTTCTCATTCTTTGTGATGTGTATCAATCTCTGTGGAAATCCACATTCTATCCTTGCCTTAAAATTCCCATAATGATGTTTTACATTCCAAGTACTTTTCTATCTTTTTTTTATATCCATTTGTCATTTATATCATTCTCTCAGAAATTGTATTACCTTCAACAGAGGTAAATGATTTTTTTCAATCACAACTTGAATGCAACTCAAAAAAAATGTTATCTAAATGGCCACTTTTTGAAACCTTTCAAGCCACTAGAAATTCATTTTCCTAGATTTATTTTGAAAATCATGTTACATGATTACATAGAAAGCCACTATGAGGGGCCTGGAAGGTGGCGCTAGAGGTAGGGTGCCTGCCTTGCAAGCGTTAGCGTAGGAAGGACCGCAGTTCAATCCTCCAGTGTCCCATATGGTTCCCCCAAGCCAGGAGCGATTTCTAAGCGCATAGCCAGGAGTAACCCCTGAGTATCAGATGGGTGTGGCCGAAAAAAAAAAAGAAAGCCACTATGAACCCTCTCATTAGTCAGATTTTATCAGAAAATGGTGATATTGTATTAAATTAGCAATTTTTTTTGATGATTTTGAAGTTTTCTCCATGGCCTCTGTTAGATCAATTTCTGAATCTAAGTGGTTTTCTTTCACATAAGTTATTTTTCTGTTCAGCTGTTTGTTGTGCCCATGAATTAGACTATAAGACTCTAGAAGTTCAGAAACAAATTGAATGTAGACATTATTTTCTTTCCTTCAGGAGAATTCACTAAATTCTTACAAATTTCCCTTATTGATTTGTTGTTGTTGTTATTGTTTATTTTATTTTGGGGTCATGCCCGGTGACACTCAGGGCTTACTCCTGGAACTGCATTCAGAAATTACTCCTAGCAAACTCAGGGAACCATATAGGATGCTGGAGAACGAACCAGTAGAATGTAAAGCAAATCCCTACCCACTGTGAAATTTGTCTGGCCCATAAATTTCCATTATTACACCTTTTGATTCCTTTAAACTTTTTCTAGAATTTTTTTGCTTTTCTAGTTTATATTCTCTGACTTACAGTTCTGTACATGTGTCTAACTCCTTCTTTTAGGTTTAAAGTATTGACAGTAATATATCAACACTGTGATTTTATGATTAGTTGAAATTTTTGAGTTATTTTCCATAGAATTTCTATACATAAATCAGCCTACTCATTGAAAAAGAAATTTTCATTAGTAGTTATAGACTTATTATAAGAATAATCAGTTAAGAATTTTGATGGGCATAATAAATCTATAATTTTTATTAGCTTTACTTAACTTTATTCAATTGAAGAACTTTTTAAGCTCACACCATGTACTAGAACATATACACTGTAGAAAGAATAAAGTAAAACCTTGCTTTCTTTGGTTAGGATTGGGTATATGTAAGAATGAAGTATTAAATTTCTCTCACAGAATTAGATTTAAAAATCTAGGTAGAATAATACAAAGTAGACTACTTTCAATAAATACTTATATTATTTAAGATAATATGAACTGATTAACATATAAATGCAAAAATTTAAGTTCTCAAGTTGATAAATACATCTCTCCCTCTCTCTCTCTTTCTCTCTCTCTCTCTCTCTCTCTCTCTCTCTCTCTCTCATTTACTTACTATGAGAACAACCAGCAGAAGTATGACACAGTATTTGGAATTCTGTTCTTGACCTAACAGGTATGTGGTACTATAATTCACAGCTTTAGAAAAACGCATGCAGGCCAATAAGTTATGTAAATTATCTTGGGGAAAAAAACAATCTATACACCCAAAACAAGAGGAAAAATATTTTGATGAGCAAAATCTTGGCCTTTGTTATCACTCCACTATGGTCATGTAAAAACTAGTATGCCTTTCTTTCCACCTCCAAAAGGAAACAAAAATCTTTTGCAATTGTTGCACTCTCTGGCTGATAGTTTAGTGTGTGGCAATTTACTACACTAAAGTGAGTCACATTGGTACCTTTGGTCTCCATCTGGTGGTTTCTTTCTTTCATTTTGTTTTTCTTCAGAAAATGTGACAAACAAATCTGGAATGAATAAGTTTAGGGTGACCAGGGCAGCCCTAAATGAATTCAGAGGTTGCTTGTCTATGCAGTACAATATAGCTCTCCCAGCATTGCTCCCAACTGGAGTTATTGCTTAAGAATTTAGTAAGCACATCAGAATTCAGTGTCATGTGAGGAACAGGAGCAGGGACGTTACGTAACACGTCAACAGGCATCCCTACAGCATAAAGGCATGACAATTTTCTACTTTATATTTGGTTATTTTGCCCTTTACATCTAATGACACTAAAGTACTTTATTTTGTCCTTTACTAGGCACATGTTTACTGCCATCACCTATATTTTTTTCTGGGTGAACTTTTGCTGCTTGATTATATTTTCAAACCTTACTATTTTGCCTAGGGGACCATCCCAAATCTGGGGTTTTTGTTAGGGAGATCATCTCCCACAATCCAGGGAATCTAGATAATATAATATTCTTGATTCAGTCTTGGTGTAACTTTTTATGGTCTGCCTATTTATGAACTATAAGACAAATTGTACCCAGCCCCACCTATCTCCACTTCCTCACCCACAAATTACAAGGATTTAAATTCTCACTAGATATTATAAAAAGAAAATTTAATATGAATCATTGGTAACAGGACTCTGAAAAAATTAAGGATTCAAAATAAAAACTCAATGGGTCACAGAAATAGCTACTGCAGGAAGCACTGGCATCACTAGGGCAGGATGAGCAAAGGGAAGATGTTTGAATTATTAATATGTAGAGTTTGAAGGTGGAACTTTGTGAAGCTGAGATGCAGCATTCAAAAATAGACATGCCAGTCAGTGACTACACATCTCACTAACTCTGGAGGAAAGGCCCTAGAGAGTTGGGACTCCAAGCTCTGAGAAAAAGGACATTGCTCAGCTACTGTAGCTGCTTCTAAGAGCAATGAAGGAACTCACTCTGTAGGTGTCAGGAAACTGCAAACTAGATTCAACTTCTAGAATGAACTGTCAGTGCTGTTGTGAAAAAGATTGATGTGGCACAGAAAGCAAAAAGAAGCTAACTAGTATGCTTTCAAGTTTCTTGCAGTGTCCTTCTTAATCTATAGCTTCATAGGGTACCGGCTGCGAAAAGCAGACATATGATTTTCAGAACACAACATGAAGCAGAATATGCATTTGATACTGATGCAAAAGACATCAACATCTGGATTTCAGTGTCACGGCAAAAGCATGACAATTGTCATAAAATCTCCTGTTCCAAAATCAGTGGAAGACACACAGAATTTGCTAGTTGTTAACTACTATAATGATCTACATCCACGGGCTAGGATATGTGAAGTTTCTCAACCTTAGGAACAGGGATAAATCAGATTTTATTTTAGAAATTAAATTAGATACTCATCCTACCTATTTGTGTTAAGAATCAAGACAGCCCTAAATTAGATGATTTACTAGACAAACTTATGGAACTCAGGAGTCATCCTTGTGGCTATGATTTATCATGATGAATAGACTATGCAGTAAAATAATGAGTCCAGAAAAAAGGCAGAAGGTTGAAGTCTGGAGAAACAAGATACAGCTTGCAAGAGCACTCTTCCAATGTTCATACAGAATGTGCCTGATCTCCCCAGCAAGTTGTGATGATCCATGTGAAACGATCTAGCAGAGAAATTCATTAGAGTTGAAGTGCCTAGTATTTAACAGGGGACCAGCCTTAAGAGCACCATTTGGCTCTTATATAATGTAAGTTTATTCTCTCAGAAGTAAATGAAGTATTTGTTAGAAACAAAGTTTTTTTCATAAATGTTTTACACAAACTATTCTTATTGAGACTGCTGGGAATCCCCCTGGATTCTAAAATTTCAGGCTTCACTCAGAACTAACCTTTCAAGAGCTCAGTCACATCTTCCTAAGGTAGCACTCTCTGCTCTGCTAGTTGAAATATTTGCTACATAACAGTATTTACCAAGACTCCTGTTCTTTTATATAGGGATACTCAGATAACACTTTCATGTTTTGTTTTTGTAATGCATATTTATATTCTCAACCTTTCTGACATACTTTCATCTGTCATCTTCTTCTAACTGTTAAGCAGTGGCACATTTTGAGATTAAGTTTGGATGACCTTTTATTTTTTT
>PVKC010049639.1:0-10699 GCA_004027635.1 Crocidura indochinensis
TTTTTTACTTTTTGGGCCAGGCCCAGTGGCATTTAGGGTTTACTCCTGGCTATGTGCTCAGAAATTGCTCCTGGCAGGCTTGTGGGAACATATGAGATGCCTGAGTTCGAACCCGGACTGTCCTGGTCGCAGCATGCAAGGCAAATGCCCTGTCGCTGTGCTATCACTCTGGCCCCTATTTAAAAATGTTTAAAGAAGATCATGCAACAGAGACTGGATGAAGTCCTCAACCCTGAAATATTGATGATCCGCCTTTCCGGAATAAATTTGGCAAACTCTGGTATCCAATAATACTGCATTCACACAATCCTACAGTCACATAGCCTCAGCTTCATCACCTACAAAAGGAGAATAATGTGGAAAACCTGGCCGTCTCTGGATAAGAGAAGGTGCTTGCTTTGCACACAGGTGACCTGGGTTCAATCATCATCACCCCTGGAGCTCCGCCAGGAGCGATCCCTGAGTCAGGAGTAAACCCAAAGCAGTGCTAAGTGTGATTCCCAAACCAGATCAAACAAAAAAAGAAAACATAGCTGCCTCAAAGGGTGTTCAGTTTTCCAGGCCAGAACACAAGCATCTAACTAAGGTGCTTTGGAAGGACGAGGGAGGAGGTTCTGGGACTTTGCCCATCTTCTTAGCCCCCTAGGCATGGCAGCCGTGGCTCAAGACCTCTGGCTACCCTGGCCCTAGTGTGTTTCCTTTGGCAGAAGGGGAGGGACTGCTAGCTGCCCTCCTGCCGTGCCCTGCTGGTCCGCCAGCTCTGCTTTCCTGCTACCCCCATTACCACTGATGGTCAGCTGGTACCACTCACCAGGACCTGGCACCAAGCCCATACCAGGTGCTTAGTGAGCCCGGAGGTACCACACCGTTCCCACTGCCCCCTTCCTGCCCCCCACCAGCCTGGCGGAATCGCCTGCATCCAGGTGGGAAGCGGCTGCCTGGGGCTCATTCTTTCTGCCTGCATGTCCTTGCCAGGCCCAACAGGCAGGCATCTGCGTTTCCCCAGACCCCAGCTCCCAGCCAATAACTATCTCCCTCCTAGGGCACAGGGGAAGGAAGGGCAGCCCCAGTCTCCCGCTGTAGCTGGAATCCGTATTACACAGATTTTCTGTGGATCAGGAGGGAATACACAGATTTTCAGTGAATCTGGAGGGAAGTGTTAAAAAATCAGGTCACTGGAAAATCTCTTTTGTTCTAAGGATGTAATGCTTATAAGTGAGGGATGAAATAATAAAAGATCAGCATGGTTTGCCCCACATAACCATTAGCTGGTTTGATGTCAGGGGACCCAAGGCAAAATTTTAATTCAAACAAAGAAAAATATCTATCAGATAAGGTAAAGAAAGAATATTCTTAAAAATACAAATCTTAAATTTTTTTGTTTGTTTGCTTTTGGGCCACATTCGGTGATGCTCAGGGCTTAATTATTTATTCCTGGTTCAACATTAAAGGACTCTCTGGTGGTGCTGGGGAATCATACAACTGGGGACTGAACCGAGGTCAGCTGTGTGCCAAGCAAGTGCTTCACCCACTGTGCTATCATTATGGCCCCCAAACACAAAACTTTAAAACAAACTTTTTATCAAGAACCCAAATAGCAGGGCCAGAGAGATAGCATGAAGGTAAGGTCTTTGCCTTGCATGCAGAAGGTCGGTGGTTTGAATCCTGGCATCCCATATGATCCCCCAAGCCTGTCAGTAGCAATTTCTGAGTGTAGAGCCAGGAGTAACCCCTGAGCGCTGCCGGGTGTGACCAAAAAAAAAAAAAAAAATAGAATCCAAATAGCAACTGTTTACATGTGCACCATTCTAAGGATTCCTACTCCTCTCATACTTCTTGGTGAGAAAACTTTCAGGTAAGGTCACTTTTACTCTCCTCATTTAACTGCTGAGGGAACTGAGACAGGAGACTGAGCAACGTGGTACCACTTTTGTTTTGGTGGAGAACACACCCTCTGATGCTCAGAAGCTATTCTGCTATTCCGGGTTCAGAGCTCAGCAATCACTCCTGGCAGTGTTTGGGGACCTTATCCAGTGCTGAGGACAGACAGAAAGGGGTCAATTGCATAAAGGAAAGTGCCTTAACCCTTATCCTAACTATCTCTCAGCCTAGGGCTGAATAACTTGGATTTGGTTGGTTGTTTTTCTCAGAGCTTACTCCTGGCTCTGTGCTCAGGGATTATTCCTGGCAGGCATAGGGGACCATCTGGGGTGCCAGAGATTGAACCCTGGTTGGCATGAAGACAAGCACCCTACCCGCTGTACTGTTGCTTCAGTTCTGGGCTTAGTAACTTGGGATTTGGACCTCAGCCATCTATCTGAGTCTTGAGTCTGAACACTCACACTCTTTTGTACTAAACAGCAGAAATAGGAGACCTGTATTCCACAAAACAAAACAAAGGAAAAAGTAAAAAAAAGAAAACGGTGTCTGAGAAACAAAAAAAATTTCCATTTCAAGGATAATCGGAAACGTGGAAATTAAAACATTAGAGACATTTTTTGTCTTCAAAATTAAAATTATTTTAAACATGGTAATAACTAATCAATTTGCACAGTGTTGCTGCCAGGAGTGATTCCTGAGTGCAGAGCCAGAAATAATCCCTGACCATTGCCAGGTGTGGTTTAAAAACAAAGAAACAAAAAAGTCAAGTTCAGACAGTGCTGGAGTGAAGCAGAGACTCCCAGAGCCAGGGAGGTTACATTCAACCTGCACCTGCAGGAGTCTCAGCAATGTCTACCTTTGACCAGGAATTCCCATTTTCAAAATCTAATTTAGGAAAATAACTGGAGAGAGAAAGAGACAAAAGACTCATGCATAAAGATGTTCATCGGAATCTTATACAAAATAATGAAAAATCAGCTGCAACCTCGTATCTGATAATAGGATACAGGTTAAGTAAATTGTTTAATCTCCATAATAGGCAATTAAGCAGCGATTTCAAATAAGCTTATGTAACAATGGATACCATAAACAAATTGAAAAAACATGTCACAGAATGCAGTTACAAATAATTATAAAAACAAAAGGATATTTAAAGAAAATCACAGATCAATAAGAGGCAGATAATCAAAGAACAGCACAGGAATGTATGTTCATGGAGGCAGCTAACAGTGATCTCCATCTCTCTGGGAGGCAAATGCAAATCACCTGAATGCACTTAACCAAAGTAGCAAATAGTTTAACAGCAAAAGGAGAGGGAACTACATTTATATCCATTGTGGAGGGGATCACTAATGACTGCAGAGCACTTAGCCATATCCAATAAAATGAAACAGGATCTCACACCTCTGGAAATCAGATCTATACAGATATATACCAGTTTTTACCAGGAGATAAATTCAAAGATGTCCATTGCATTGCTGTTTATTACAGCAACATTGTTGGTTTTATCGTCCCATAGTAAGATTATATGCTAGGTATTATGCTGCATAATAAAAAAATAACAGTCTAAAAAGGGAAACAGACAAATAAAGCAGCATTAATACATAATTATATTTATAATTAAGGCTATGCACAGTCAGAATGAAAATAAATGAACTGGGCCCAGAGAGATAGCACAGCGGCGTTTGCCTTGCAAGCAGCCGATCCTGGACCAAAGGTGGTTGGTTCGAATCCCGGTGTCCCATATGGTCCCCCGTGCCTGCCAGGAGCTATTTCTGAGCAGATGGCCAGGAGTAATCCCTGGGCACAGCTGGGTGTGGCCCAAAAACAAAAACAAAAAACAAACAAACAAAAAAAAAGAACTACAACTGGAACTGTCATCTCAGATAAATTTCAAAAGCAGTACTGAGTACAGAGAGCAAGTCACAAAAATGAAGCGTATTTGATTGACACTGTTTATGTGAATCTCTAGAAACAAACTAAAAACATCACATAGTCAAGGACACATGTCTGTAGGAAAATATAAAACTAGCATGTAAATAGTGCACAGCAGTTTCCAAATAGTAGTTGCAGGGATGGAAGGAGGGGGCAGAGGTAGAAAGTGGGAACTTCCACTGTATCTTTGTGACTTTTTTTCTTTGTGATATGTTTTAAAAAGGAGAATTGAAGCTAATGTTTGCTAATGTCCTAACTTGGACAGAGTCATGTCTGTTTCTGTTTTTTTACATGGTGAACTATATTAGACAAATTCATTTTAATAAGTTTCAAGTCCAGAAAGGAGTGTTTGTGTTCTAATATTAAGAGCAGGACAAAAGATCCACAAATGTTAACAAATTTCATGAAGTTTGAGAGACCTATCCAAAATATTCATAGGTGGGCTGATGACTGAACACTTACCTCAATTGCTTGAGGGCCTGGGTTTGAAAGCTAGCACCACAAACAAAACTAAATCTTCATTGTAGTGAGTAATATTTTTTAAGTCAGCTTTTCTTTACATGTATGAAAGGTTTCGACTTCCCCCCACACACACACACACAAGCATGTATCACTTTTATGTCCAGAAAAGAAAGAACACAACTCTAGAACATGCAAATGGATTCAAATGTGAGGGGCAGATTCAAACTCTCAGAATCACTGCCCAAGGGCTTGAGTGCTTGGTTATATGATGGTTCTGCTCCCTCAGTCAGCATGTCAGTATATTAAATACCAGCTGTGTTTTGGATGCCCTATTAGAGATACAACAGAGAACCAAAATGCCCTTTCCATCTCTCCTGCCGGTCAATAGCTAGTGAGAAGGAGATTGTACCCACATAGCCAAACACACTGTGTGTCCACAGCCAGGTACAAGGACCCCAAGAAGGGAAAGTACAGGATGCACATCTCTGATGAGACTCAGGGCTAGATCGAATGGTCAAGGAGTTTGGCCTCTGAGCTACCTTTCAATGAATCTAAGAGACAGGGAGATCTGGAGCTCAGGAAAGGGAATTCAAGAGAAAGGAATGCCTCTCTCGGGACCTAAAGGAAGTGTGTGTATCAGAGGCTGGGGAGTGATCTGGAGTGATGGGGGTTGGGGTGGGCCAGGAGGAGACAATTGTGCCATTGGAGTCCTGTAAGGGATCAAAAGGCTAGAGAGCTCAGGCAGGGCACTGGGGAGTTCAGGAAAGGGTTTATCTGAGTTTTGTCTGTTGTTCATGCAAGGGATAGAACCCAGCGTCTCACATATACAAGCCAACTGCTTTCCCCTGTCCTCATTGATAGATTTGAAGCAGAGAGTTAGATGTGCTGGATCTGTAGATCATTTGCTGCTTCTCTGAGGATTGAAAAGATGATACCAGTCAGCTGGTCATGACCCAGAGGAGGGGGAAATATTGGGATGGGGTGATGTTGCTTGATGTGAAGACCCCTGGTAAATTCACTGACAGCATGGAGGATTATGTGTATGTTGGGTAGGGGGACACATTGTCATGTTTTGTATTATTAGGGTATGTAGGTATGTTTGTGTGTTGCCAGGTCTTGGATCACTTGTGTGTATGTGTTGGATTAGAGTCTGAGTATATGTGGGAGCAAGCCTTGGATTTGGGGTATGGGCGTGCATTGGTGTGTGCTCAGGAGGTGGTCAGGCATGTAGCAGCAGTGGAAATAAAACAAGATCAGCACAAAGTGGGGCAGGGTGGAGCTGGGACTCCTGCCCAGGGTCCCTGAACTCTGCTTTCGTCCTGTATCAGTCTGTAGGGTCGGTTCCCAGATCTTCTTCCACATCACTGTCCCCTTCTCTCCCCAGGTGGAACGTGCTACTCTTGGGGCTGGAACGAGCATGGCATGTGTGGAGACGGCAGTGAAACCAACGTTGAAGTCCCAAAGCCTGTGCAGGCTCTGCAGCAGTGGCCAGGACTCCATGTGGGTTGTGGGGCTGGCCACTCTCTGGCCCTGTGCCGACTGCCCTCCCTCCCCTTGCAGGGCTCCAACTCCAAGGATGTTGGTCCTTCCCTGGGAGCTTCTACAGACACCAAACCTCCAGAAGCTATCACAGCAGAGAAAGAGACCAGAAAAAAGGACAACTGGGAATTTTATGAAAAACAGCCAGGGGTAGATGCAAATGGTTTATGACCCATGAATAAAATGACTTTTCTCATCCAGTGTATTCCAAGTACTTGCTCCACCAGTTTGTGGGGTTGGCCTGAGAAGGGCTCCAGAGGTCCTGGGCAAAGAGTGCCCACAGACCAGAAGGACAGAGTCCAGAGAGGAAAAGGAGGGGTCATGTCCTAAGGACAAACAACAGCAAGACCTGGCCCTTCCTGGTGGGGACAGCAAACTCAACACATTCCATTCTGTTGGTAGCACTGTAGTATACACCCAAAGCTTCAGACCTTACTTGGCCTTGAGCCTCATTCTTGGAAGCACTCAATTCATGCTAAGAAAAATGGCCTGCTCTGAATTCTAGGAGATTATCCAGACCACTACCCCATGCTTCTCCAGTCCAACACCCAATATTGGCTGCTGAGCCTTGTCCCCAATGGATCTCTATTTTGTGTATTTGTTGTTTTGTTTTGTTTTCTGAGAGGGCGGGGCACACTCCTGGCTCTGCACTAAAAAATTATCCTGGTATTATTCAGAGGACCAGTTGGGATGCTAATGATTGAACTTGGTCACAAGCAGGGCAAGTATCCTACCTGCAATATTATCTCTGGTACATTGAAATTGGGCCTAATGAGGCTCCAGAGGATGAGCAGGCCTTGTCAGTGTTTTGACTGGATCTCCTCATTATTTTGTCTGGGCCCCTTGACTTGTAGCTGTTTCATCCCTTGATTCCTAAAAACCTCTAAGATCTTGGAGTGCATGGGAAGTGCCCAATTCTGGGTTCTCTTCCCTTCACTAAGGGTAGGGAGAGGATGCACCCAATGCTAACTTGAGTCCTCTGTGAAGAGGTTAATGGAGTGGGCGCCTTGATGCTCTCATCCAGTTCTGCCTTTCTCACCTACAGATCTGTTTGATAACCAGGCCATGGCTATCATAACTGTCCCATAGTTGGTACCAGGCTTCTCCACCTGGCCAGAAATGGGGGCCAACCTGAGGAATACCACTTGTTAATAATCAAGGGCTTTTTCCAAGTCTGTGTTTCTCTTGAAACACCTATTCTTTCTCTCCTCATACTTCTCTAAGTAAATTTCTTTCTTTTTTTTTTTTTGTTTTTGTTTTTTTGGGTCACACCTGGCAGTGCTCAGGGGTTACTCCTGGCTCCATGCTCAGAAATTGCTCCTGGCAGGCACGGGGGACCATATGGGGCACCGGGATTCGAATCGATGACCTTTTGCATGAAAGGCAAACGCCTTACCTCCATGCTATCTCCTGGGCCCCGGTAAATTTCTTTCAATAAAGACTATTTTGCGGGACTGGAGAGATAGCACAGCAGTAGGGTGTTTGCCTTGCATACGGCTGGTTTGATTCCTGGCATCCCATAAAGTTCCCCAGCCTGCCAGGGGCAGTTTCTGAGTGCAGAGCCAGGACTGATCCCTCAGAACCGCTGGATGCTTCACTAAAAAAGATATAAAGATTAAGATAACTTTTATTGGCCCAAGTGGCATATCTTACATGCACAAAGCCCCAAGTCATCCCCAGCAATGCCCACAGAGCACCCAACTGTGGCCTCTATACTAGCCGCCCCTGAAATAGTAAGTGGGACCCTGCGGTGTGCTCATATGCCTCAGGCCTGGCTCCTGAAGGAGTTGAAATTCAACTCCCTCAGGGTGGGAACGAAACTTAAACACACACTCTTCCCCAATTAGGTGCAGGCACCCCCTCTTCCCTTGAGCCCCTACACTTGCAGGCCCTTACAGACCAAAATCAGATGGATTTGTCTTGGGGAACAGTGAATTGGGCTAGGATCTCAGAGGAAAGCAGTCAACCAACACCCTTAGATGTCAGAAAAGAGTTTGAGGGGAAAGCAGAGGAAAAAAGAAAAGGGTTGAGTCTGTGAGTGAGCCACTGGCTCTGAGGGCTGAGTGACCCTAAAATAGGCAGGTGGCGGGAGAAGCCCCAGCCTTTTAGGAGCTTCCGTTTCATTCTTAGGGCCACAGGGAGCATGACGGGCTGGTGTTAGACTGACACAGGTGGGTGGTGGTGGTGATGGTAGTGGCAGACAGCCAGACCTTAGATACCTAGAGTTCAGGGACCAGGAACTCTATCATTCCTGTTGATTCTTTTTTGTTGTTATTGTTGATTCATTTCTAAGCCCAGGAAGGCCCTGCAGTAGTACTGGAACCAGCCTCATTCATAGTCCTGGGTCTGCAGCACCTACTTCTTTCTCTGTCTCTAAAAGAAATATTGGGAATTGGGCTTTTGTTTTTTGGAGAGGGCAAGTGTTCTCAAGCAGTGCTCATTCAGTCCTGAGGACATCAATGAGCAGTTCTTGGTCAACCATGTGATTGGATACCCATAAGGGCCTAAGGATGAGATGCTGTTTAGGCTCTACAGTGTTGAGAGTACCCAAGCCACCCTGGAAGCTTGGGGGTCTCCAAAGCTGCACTTGGCAATAGTTGGGGAGCCATGTACACTGGGCATCAAACGGGATCGGGCACATGCTAGGTATATGCCCCCCAAACTGCATTCTATCTCCTGGCCCTCTGTGTAGGGTTTTGGTGGGTTATTAAACAATAGCTCAAATGCCCCATAGGAGATGCTCACTGCATGTGAGCCCCCAGCTCCCATTCCCTACTACATCCCTAAAGCCCCAGAACCTGTGCACTTTGTGTGCACTGCAGCAGAGGCTGTCTTTCTTGCTTCTCAGGGCCCATGGGAAAGATAGCTTCCTTTGTCGTCCTGTGAATCTGAGGTTCCATTGACTACAACACCTGGGCAAAGGCCTTGCAGTGACCACTAGTCCCCAATCCCACCCGCTGCTTAGGGCAGAAGTAGAGGGAATGTGAGATTGTTCAATGCAAATTCAGTATTGCTCACCCCCTTCAGCCTCCCACCTTCTCACCCGACTGTGGACTCAGACCACCAGGGAGGCATCAAGGAAAATGAAATCCCGGGAAACTGACATCCACATTATTTCAGCCCCAGGCAATCAGTTTCTGCTCTGCCTGATGCTCAGATGGGGAATCACATGGCCACATGGGACTTTTCCTACTGGAATATCCCTGGATTCGTAGTAGATAGGAGGGAGTCAGGACCACAGCCCTCTCCCAAAATCAAGCAAACCACTCTGAACGTGTCCAGAGTCCCAGGAGAGAGCCAAGACAGTGGCTCAGGCTCTGCATGCAGGAAACCTGGGTTTCATTCCCACCATCACATCACAATCCTACCAGAACCATTGGGAACCACCACCAAACACAGAAGCAGGAGCATCCCCTGAGCATTGCTGGGTATGGCCCAAATACAGAGCAAAAGAAAAGAAAGAATACGCTGGTCCACCAGACAGGCCCAGTAAAGGTGGCCAGCCAGCCTCACATGCCAACTCCTGCTTTGAAGACAATCACATTGAAGGAAAGGCCTGGGAGGGAGGAGGACCATGGCCTGCTCTGGGCTGGAGCTTGGCCCTGGGTACCCTCATTGAATCATCAATATGACATGAATCATAGAGAGCTCCCCAGAGGCTGTTTGTCTTTCGTCGGGTCCCTAGATGTTCTTTCCCTTTGGAGAGTGGCCTCCTCTACCCAATAGGCACTGGAGAGAAAGAGGGTATTCCTGGGACCCTGGATCTTTCCCAGCTTGAGGACAGCAAGCACCCTGGATGGGTCCTTGAGACTGGAAGGGGGGGGGGGTGCTTCCCCCAGCATCCCCCAAGCCCAGCCATAGTCCTTGAACAAAGGCCCAGAATTAAATCGGCGACACTTGTCCACAGCAATAAAAACCCAAGTCAGTGCTTCATCTCCAAAGTCGGTGTTTTTATTCTGGAGTCCCCTGGCCAGGAGGGGTGGTAGAGCTCTGGCAGCACCACTCTTTCCAGGAAACAGCATGCTGCTGGGAAGGCTCATGGTGTTGCTTTTTTTTTTTTTTTTTTAACTTTTCAACTCAAGCATGTGTTTCTCAAAAATATCATCCTCCCTCCCCCCACATCCCCCCACCACTAATTTTAGAATCAGACCAAAGCCAAGCTACTGTCCTCAGTTTCTGTTGGGAAAATACTATATTTATTCAAGATGCAGAAGTGTGTGTCTCTGCAAACCCTCCAATTGCTTCCGAAAAACAAATCTGCTTTAGACTATACAGAAAACCATGATACAAAATTTATTTCATGCTGGAATCGTTTTGCAGAACATCGGGCATGCAGTGTTTTACTCGGCAGTACTAGAGTACACAGAAGGCAGGGCTTGTGCCTGCAGAGGGGAGGAGTCTATGCCTTCCTCCCCATGTCCTGACGGCCTGGTGCACTAAGTAACACTTGGAAAATCCAGACACAGTTGGATGAACTACTAGGAACAATTGGTGATGGAAGTTGATCACACTGGAGCTACACACCAACGAGATGATAGACTCGACCTAGACTAGCCACTTCAAGGGTGCTGGGGAGACGTCCGCCGGGTCACAAACATGCCAAACAGGAAGAAGGCGGCAGTGTGGGAGTCCATGAGTCTACCTGGAGCAGAGTGCTTGGTTTCCGCATGAGAGATGGGTTATGGAGGTGAGGTCAATATGACCGATGACTGACCGGCTGCCCTTTATGGAACCTTTGCTCTTGATCCCGTGGATAGAAAGGGAAGCGATCCATTCCCTGCCCCCCCTCCACCCGTTAGTCCCCTCCCCCCAAATGTACAGGTTGCTACTGAGCGCCTTTACAGTTTGGCTCCCAAGCCATGTGTGAAAGAGCTTTGAAAAA
>PVKC010049640.1:0-10578 GCA_004027635.1 Crocidura indochinensis
CTTGAAGAATAAGTATGCAATGTTATTGATAGCAGGACTGAAGTTGTCTAATAAACACTGGCATCATTTTCAAAGAACATCAGAAATGTCTACCTTGTTTTCCAGGAAAGTTTTATGTTAAAACATATGGCTAAATGATGTGGAAAACATTCAGAAGAAAGTTCTCAGTAACTACTTTTTTACCTTATTCATTCTTTTTTGTTTGTTTTTGGGTCACACCTGGTGAAGCTCAGGGGTTACTCCTGGCTATGCGCTCAGAAGTTGCTCCTGCCTTAGGGGACCATATGGGAAACCGGGGGATCGAACGGTGGTCCGTTCTAGGCTAGTGCAGGCAAGGCAGGCACCTTACCTCCAGCGCCACCGCCTGGCTCCCACCTTATTCATTCTTGCCATTTCTCAACAACTCACTTTAGCCCTTTCATAACTCTAAGTAAGCTCATGCCTTAACTTTGATTCATTCATTCACTCATTCACTCACTCATTCTTTTATTCATTCTTTCAAGCACTTTTCATTCCTTCTCACCCAATGACAAAAAACAGAAAGACTACATGATAATTACTTGTTCTCATAAGCATTCTCCTGACCCCTGTTTCATATCATTTCAGACTTTTTTTTTATTTTTGGGTCACATCTTGTGACGCTCAGGGGTTACTCCTGACTATGCACTCAGAAATCACTTCTGCTTGAGGGACAATATGGGACGCCGGGAATCGAACTGAGGTCCATCCGGGGTCAGCAGCTTGAAAGACAAACGCCCTATCTCTGTGTTACCTCTTTGGCTCCCATTTCAGCCTATTTTAACCCATTGACTGATTTGTAACACCTGTACCTTGGAATTACTTTGCTTGGAATATCTAGAAAAATCTCTTGTTATTTGCATTGATGTCTCTGCAAAGGCAGGTGGAGAAGAAAGGTGAGAGTTTTCTATAAATACATGCAATTTGGAAGATCTTGGTAATGATCCATGAGCTTCAGGGGCCAATTAAAAGTTCACCCCTCCCTTTTGTGGAATAGTTGAAGACATAGATTGCATTGCTCAAGGCAGGATTGTGCATCCCAGACTAGCAGAAGTATCTATCATATAATTATTTTAAGAATGTGTAACTTGTTTCTGTATGTTTATGTTTGTATATTCTGTGTTGTGGGGAATTATATTGAGGCCATATCTAGTGGTGCTCAGGGCTTGCTCTTGGTTTTATGTTTAGGGATCAGATATGTACTAGGGGTCAAAGAAAGATATTCTGAATTAAAGCAAGTACCTTAATGCCTATGTATATCACCTGCATCAAACTTTTTTATTCATCACAATTTTGTCCTCTTACTTTAAAAGTCCCCAAATGAGGTTAAACCCTATAAACCTTTATCTTAATCTCTTTTCTGCAATTTAACTCTTTACATAACCCAGTCCTTGAAATTTTGAAAGAAACTTTTCCTCCTAGTTCAATCATGTCTTATATTTTGTCTATTTATTTGAAATATATTTATTTAATATACACTATGTATTTTCTAAGAATGAGAAAATATTTGCTTATTTAAAAAACCTTATGAAACTTTACAAAGCATGTACTCTATTACATTAGGGGGCAGAGTGATAGCACAGTGGTAGGGTGTTTGCCTTACATGTGGACAATCTTGGACTAACCCAGGTTCAATCTCAGCATTACATATGGTAACTAGAGCCTTCCAGGAGCAATTTCTGAATGCAGAGCCAGAAGTAACCCCTGAGCAATGCCAGGTGTGGCCCCCAAACCAAATAATAACAACAATAATAGTGATAATAATTATTATAATACTTTAGTGCAAATGAAAAAATATAGGAACATAGATGAATTAATTTATCTAGGTCATATACCTGATTAATGAAGATGCCAGTTTTCTAAATCATTCAGACTTGCTCTAGGATACATGGTGTAATAAAATTCAGCCAAAGAGTCAATGCCTGTTTGAGTACCATTATAAACCTATTAAGCATTCTACCCATCAAGGGCTTATCCATCTCAAGTCTGTCTTTGCTTTTAAATTTGTGAATAAAATTCTACTAAAGTTAATATACTTTACACTGCATACTCTGGTCAAGGATCAACAGAGCACATCTCAATGTGCAAGCTTTCAAAACAGTGCTTATAATATGAATTCTAAAATCCCATTAGAAAAAGCCTATAACATGGTCAAACTCAGTGTCATCAAGAATCAGTTACACATACAATCATGAATTCCTAGAAGTAGTAGGTACTTACGTTTTTTAAAAGAAATAACATAATTAGTTCTTCTGATACCATAATTATATAAATTATACATATAAATATATACATATAATTATGCATATATGTATAATATGTATAATACATATATGTATAATTATACAAATAAAGAAAATGCTGTTACTGTTGCATGCCAGAAAAGACCTAAGTAGAATAAAGGAAAAGTAAAAGAGCTAGGAGGAAATAATGGACAAATACTCTGGGGCATTTATTACAACAGAAATTTATTGCCATGGTTAAAGATAAGAACAATAGGTTAAGGAGACAGTTCAAATGAAAAAGTACATAATTAGCATATATTAGGTCCTGAATTCAACCCCCAATCCAGCATGCACCATTCCTCAGTCTTCTATTTAAAAATAAAAAAATAAATTATAATGACCATGACAGAATATTTATTTTTTATTACTGAACTAAAAATAAAAAGAACAAATTTGAAGATGTTTTCAAAGATGATACTGCCTATTATTTTCCCTGAGACAATTATATAAATTGGTTTTGGCAAAAAAAATATACCTCTAGTTCTCATTTAACAAATCTGCATTTATTTTACTTTTATTTAAGTCCTTTATAGAAATCTAATATATAGCACTGTTGTCAATACTATGAAATGCTGAAGCAAAAAGCACTACTGAACTGTAATTAAGTGCACTGCACCATTACCTTTTATGGTAGACGTAGGCAATTGAAATACAGTTTTTGTAGTATACAGGAATATGCTCAGTTAAGAAGCAAAATCATTATAAGACTGATTGGTCTCAAAATTTTCTAAGCAGGAACTTAATATTTTTATTCTCATTCAAGAAGTCAGCAATCTCAGAAAACACATTAAGTTCAACATATTCAGCTGTTTTTAAGTTACCTGAAATGAGAAAATAATGTACTTTCTTGTTCTAGATAAAAAGAATTGCACTAAGTCTGTACATAATTTAAAAACAGCTTATATTTGTAACTTTAGGCTGTGTTGATTATTCAGTAGGAAACAAAAGCCTAGCTAAATTTAAAAGCTATAAAAAAAATCCTATTATGGAAGTATTTTCTTTTATAAAGTTGATTCTTCTTTGTATATTTGAAATGTCTGTGAAATCTCAAGCTGGGGCCCAAATTAACATCCAAAGCACCTACAAAAGGATCCCAAGTGATCTTCAGAAGACTCTAATATGAAACTTCATGTTAAGCAGAGTTTAAAGGGACAGAGGAGACTTATCTGTGCAGGATGCAATGCCCAGAGAAACGATAGCATCAGTATATGTTGGTTCTTTGTCTAACAGAGGAGTTTGAACTGCTCTTTTCATCTGAGAGCAATGTAAAATAAACTTTTTTTTTTCTTACTAAGTCATTGTGGAGTCTGCGAACAGGAAAGTGAAGTTGCTACCATCCAAATATTCTAAAATTATCAAGTATATTTAAACTATCATCTCCAATTCAGTATACTTTCAACCATTTCTTGATCAACATTTCAACATTGTCCCTGAAAATGAAATTTGGTCTCAAAAACACACTGATGGTTCCATCAGAGTAAAGATTTAAGCTTGATGTATTAGACCTAAATTCCATTTCCCATATTTAGAATTCCCTCTCCAATAAACCATCAAATATGCCTCTTATAGATTTAAGCAAACAAGTTACAATCCCATTCTCTCTCTAAACAGCTACCTCAGTAATCATGGCAGGACCTTTATAAGGAAGAGTCCCAATAGCATAGGAAGCTGAACAGAAACAATTCCTTGGGAATTCCAAGCTATTTTATGCCTAGAGCATAATTTCAAAGAGAGATGTGGCGGCAAAAATTTAGGTTGATTGATCCATTGGCCTTCCTTAGCTCTCTGTGTCCCTTGCAAGTTGAGTAGGAGAAGGTTAAAATGCACATTACAGAAGAATAACTCATGTCAAGTACATGTGTTGCTCCATGTAAGTATAACACAGCTTGATCCTTTGCACACTCATTCTCTTCCATACATATTCACCTCCAATGCAATTTTCTTGATCTATTTTAAAAAATGAATACAGCTTTTGAAATATTTATACATTTCCTCTAAGTAACATTGCCCTCTATGTCTGTCATAGTTTATGTCTCAGTTGAGAGAATGAAATTTTAAAATGTCATTAAGCACAATTCTATATTCACACAGCCTCTAATAATCTACATTCTGCCATTATGTCTAGGGTTGACAACACTAGCTTGGTTTAAAAATAAGTTGCATAATGCACAGGCTAATTGATATTTACAAAATTATATAATATTTCTCTGGTCTTATTTGTCAAACTAAACAAGAATTATTTACTTCACAGGATTATTTTAAAGATAAAATAAAGGGTAAAAATTTTAGAATAGTTTTAAGTAAATAGTTGATAATTAATAAAGGAGGACTAATTGTAACATCTTCATTATCATTACTATTGGCAATAGTTCTTTCATTTTACTTTTGCTTTGGCATTATACTTAGTGATGCTCAGGGCTTCATTCTTGTTCTGTGGTCAGTTGGTGCTTGGAACCAAAAATGGAGCCTGTGATTGAGGCAGGGTCAATCATATGCAAATGTACAAAACAAGCACCCATCTCTTAAGCCCATCTAGTAGTTCTTAACTTTTGAGAGATAAAACACCCAAATCAATAAAATCTGAGTTCTGGAAGAATGACACAATACTCAGTATTTCATCATTTTAGTCCTTCATATTTCCTCTCCTGGTGTTTGCCTTCAGTTTCATGCCACTGCCCATTAATCAGTCCTACATCCATCTTTAGCTCCCAGATGGACCTTCTTACCCTCTATGCTGTCCTTTAATGTTTATACTCTGTGTGCCAACTTGGTTCTGAAAATATAAAGAAGCATAAAGTTAACAATACATTCTTTACATAAAGACAAGCAATTCGGTTCATATGGCTATAGACATATATATATATATATATATATATATATATAGTATAGAATTTTCATGATGAAATAAATACTATGACATAGAGAGTAATTGCAACTTTTAGGTATGAAGACTATTAAAACTGAGTGGCCAAGAATGGCCTTCATTCCATTTCTTTACTTCTCATCAACTGGTGGCTTGTTAGAATTGTAAAATCTTGGCCTTTATCCCAGAACAGTGTCAGGACCTGTATTTTATGTTGCCCATAATCCAACTTCAACAATCATCAACCCATGGTAAATGCCTATTTTATAGCCTTTATTCTAATTATTTTGAAACAAATTTTAGGCATCATACAAGTATATCTGTAAATATTTTAGTGTATCATTAAAGATAAAGACTCTTCTTCAAGGCTTTTAATTTGAGAAACTGAATAGCCTGAAATATCCATTAAGATGTAAAAAATGAATAGAGAAATTGAGAGAGATTGTAAAATGTCATTAAGTGGTGATTGGGTTATAGGACAGAGTTTATCTCTGACTCTTACTAATCCCTTGTGTGTTTCCTTAAGTAGAGGTAGTTTTCCCATTCAATTTTTGATTTGTGTAGTAGGAACTTCTCATAGATAAGTCTCACTTAGGTTTTGTGTTCATGTGAGAACTATTTAGCTTTATGAACTATGTTGCTTGTTATTTTTTGTTGTTATTTATTCCTCATATGCATCAATAGTATTATGTGACAATGTTTCTTTTTGCATAGGCACATTAAAAAGGGGAAATCTTGCACGCAACTTTCTTCAAAATTAAATCAAAATTAATCTTCTCGGAAGGAGAAAGTGAAGAGTTGAACTGAAACTTAGAGGAGTTTCCCCATTGGAATACAATAATAAATACAAAGGTGAAAATCTAGAGGACATTTATATGGTAGTAAATAAGTGTGCTTTTAAGAAAATTCAGAGCTGGGTTTGAACTACCATTTAGAGTCTGGAATTAGGAAAAATACACAATGAGAAAATTGCATAAGTATAAATGAACTGGTTTTTGTTTTGAGGACATACAAGGTGATGCCCAAGGGTTACTCTGGCTCTGAACTCAGGAGTTACCACTGGCAGTGCTTGGAGAACTATATGGAATTCTGGGGCTCTAACGTGGATTAGTCCTGTGCAAGGCAAATACCTCACCCACTGCACTATCTTTCTGACCCAGATAAAAACATGTTGTCCCTTAAATTTCTTTATAAAATGATCAGTGTTTCCCATGAAGACAGGTGAAACCTGAAAATAAAATGGTAAGAATATTCATATTCTATAATTGTAGCTAAAGAAGATGCTGAAGCTAGAAAGTTTCTGTGTTTATTCCAGTATCTGTTCCTCTAATACCAGGAGACTGCTGTGCTAAACAGACTCCCAACTCAATAAACATGATCCACCTCTGCTCAGGAACAGATAGATACCTTAGTCCCTGCTCTGGCTGAGTCAAAACTGAAGCTCAGTGTGTGGTGACTTGCAAGAGGCTTATTGTTGATTGTACTGATGAGATCGCAGATGTCACAGGGTTTATTCTAGCTGAAGTCCACACTCATAAGAACTGAGTGCTGAGTTTTTCAGAGAAAAGCCTAAATAATTTCCTTTCAAGAGAAAAATAAAGTACAATCCTTGCTTTGAATATATCAAAAGGAAAAACATGTATGTATCAAGGAACAGGGAATTAAAGTGTTAATATATGCATTGGTTAAAAAAAGTAAATCTACGTAAGTGGGATTTTATAGACTGTTCTATTAAGTTTCAAAATGAGAAATTTTAGTGACTTAAAAAAGTAACAAAAAAAGATGCTGTACTGGAACATAATATGACTGTAATTCTATCACTAGCTGAAATAATATCTGCAATGAGTCTTTGGTCTATTTTTCTGCAGTACTTAGCACTTTAAAATGAACATATCAACATCCATATATGGTAATAAGAATTTATAAGGTTTGGAATAAATTCTGGAGTAGAACAGTCATACTAAGTTGTGCATTCCATTTACTGCATCATAATATTTTAAAAGACTTTTCATCTAAAACAAACCTGGAGACTTTACAACTTTTACTTATGTGAATAGTGTGGTTTATAAATAAACTTGCAAATTTGCCTGTTTGATGATCTTTAGATTCTTTTGGAGAAACTAACACTCATGGTTTAATCCTCCAGATTTCTCCAAATTATAGTGAGAAGCCTGGAATCTTTGCTTTTACTGTAAGCCTCAATTAAAAAGGTTCACATCAGTCACACATTTATTCAGTTACATCAAAGGCTTCATAATAAGTACATGCTCTTCCTTTAAATCCTTCTTCTCAGCACAAGTGCATTTTTGATGATAATAATGCTTATTGTGAAAATTTTTCTTGCCACCCTTTTCTCTTAACCATTTTAGTGGATTTATGTATGTATTAGGATAATTGATCTTTTAACAGCAGGGCTATATGGCAATTTTAGTGAAGACATAAAATGCTTTTTTATACAGAGTGCTGATGTTTATAAGGTTCTTTTCAAATATATGCATTTCATATAGCTTTTAAATGTGGAGACTATGCCCTTTGTGTTTTTAGACATTTATAATTCATTGCTGTTTTGAATGCAATTTTATTTAACTAGTTTACAGTAAGGCTAAAACAATCAAAGCTTCATTTGATTAAAAACACTCTACCCAAAGCCTGGATTTCTAGCCCACTTCCCTTTATGGATGATGCTTCTCTTGATTCTTGATTTTCCTTGCTGTTTCTTGATTTGCATACTTCGGATTAGTTTGCTTCTTGCCTTTGCTCAGTGATACTCAAGTCTAATTCCTGACTCCGTGCTCAGAGATCTCTCCTACAGGACCCTAAGCAGTATCAGGGATACTATCTCTCCAGGTCCCATCAAATCCTCTTTATATATATATATATGCATATATATAGTATTATATATCTGACCAGCTTTTTTTAATATTCAAGGAGATTTTATTACAAATCCTTACTTATTAAGCATACATTTAAACAGTATATTTAATATTTTCTAAAATAAAACCAATACTACATTTCTGTTTTTAAATAAAAACTTTATTAAACACCATGATTGCAAACATGATTGTAGTTGGGTTTCAATCATAAAAGAATACCTCAGTGCAATATATCACCAGTGCAATATTCCCACCACCAATGTCCCTATCCCCCCTCCCATCCCCTGCCTATATTTGAGACAGGCATTTTACTTATCTGATTTTCTGTTAAGCAGCTGCTGTGTGTGTGTGTGTGTGTGTGTGTTGTGTTACATTGTGTTGTGTGTATGTGAATTATTCCTTTGTTGTTGTTATTGCTGTTGTTGTTTTGGGAGGGCCAGCCCAGAGGTGCTCAGGGGTTACTTCTGGCTTCATGCTTAGAAATCACTCCTGGCTTGGGGTACCACATGGGATGCTGGATATAGAACCTGCGTCCGTTCTAGGTGAGCTGCGTGCAGAACAAATGCCATACCACTGTGATGCCACTCTGGCCCCCGTGTAAATCATTTTCCATGTTTCTTCTTTTATGTCTGAACATTTGTTCATTAGCCTGGGAATACCATAGAATCTGTTTCTGATTTAGAGTGGTATAGTTCAGATAAATAGAACTGCAGTAGTAACAGAACAGCCCTACTCAATTGATGATTTCACTATTGTATAGTCAATTAGTTATTAATATCTTGCTACAAAATCTCCAAATACCTGAAGTTTTGTTTTCTCTCCTGGGTTGGCCTTTGTCTCAAATAGACATTTTAATGCCTGTCATTTCTGAGATGGAATGGAGAGAACAGTTTGAGCATTCAGCAAATTCCACAACATTTGAATATTTTTCTACACAAGTAAATGCTCCTCTTTATCATTCTCTGTAGTTAGCACCTCTCATCAGCTTCCTTAGAGAACTGTGACATGCGAAATAGCAAAGTTGAAGAAAGCCTGGGCGCCCTTCACCTTTTAGAGAGAACATTGTAAAAAAAAAATCCCCACTGTCTCCTCATAATCTGCAGCACCTTATTTTTGCACCTCCTTGCTTCCCTCTTTTGAAAATGGTCTCTTTGTTTGTATGTTTTTTGTTTATTTTGGTCCACACCTGACAGCACTCGGGTATTTTTAAAGCAGCCAATGCATTGTCAAATAAACAGAAACAAAGAAAAACAATACTACTAAATTAAATACTAAATTAAGAAGCTTCTGCAACTCAAAGGAAGTGGTGACTAAATACAGACACCCCACAAATTTGGAGGAATTTTTGGCTATTAGTTATCTGATAAAGGGTTCATATCTAATATATATATATATATAAAGCACTAGTAGAACTATATCCCCCAAATTTACCCAATCAAAAAATGGGCAGAAGAGATGGTTGAAACTTCCTCAGACATGCAAATGGCACAAAGACATCTGAAAAATAAAAATTACCCTGCATCAGTAATCATCAGGATAATACAAACTAAAATAATAATAATAATATACCAAGTAACTCACATAGAGCAGCATACATTTAAAAACCGGCAACAGAGTCAGAGAGATAACACAGTGGTAGGGCATTTGCCTTGCACATGGTCAACACAGGATAGATGATGATTTGAATCCCAGCATCCCATATAGTCCCTGAACCTTCCAGGGGCGATTTCTGAGTGCAGAGTCAGGAATAACCCCTGAGCACAGCCTGGTGTGACCCAAAAAAACAAACAAAAAAAAGAATAATAAAAACAGCAACAACAAATACAAACAATGTTATCATAGATGAAATGAAAAAAGGGACTCTCATTCACTCCTGAAGGGAATGTCCATTAGTCCAGGCTTTCTAGAAAACAGTGTACATTCCCCAGGAAGCTTGGAATTGGGCTCCCATTTGACCCATTCATTTTTTGGAATATACCATGAAGGCCCCCCAAAATAGATAAAAGACATTTTTCACTATCTACAATAGTCAAAATCGAAACAACCTAAGTATTCAAAAATGACTGGCAAAAAAAATAATTGTACATATATGCAATGTAGTTTTATTTGGCTATAACAAAGATAAAATCATACAATTTGCTTCTATGTGGATAAATTTAGAAAGTGCTGCATGGATTAAAGTTAGAGAAAGAATAACAATAATCTTTCTCATATATAAGATATAAAGAAGTGTAGTGGTAAAATAACAAATTCCCAAAGGCAATAGAAACAAAGAACATGAAAAGTAGTTTTCAGCATCAAGTATGCCAAATAGAGAGGGATGAGGAACAAGGAAAGAGGCCGGGACAGTATAACAATGTTAAAGGAACTATTTATAGGAAAGAGGTTCATAAGGGATAGTATTATGTATGAAATTTTGTCAGCCACAATACTGTAAACCATAGTGCAAAAAAAATTTTTAAAGCACCTCTCAGAGAGGCAGATTAGTGGGTAGAAGAGAAATGATGGGGGGTGGTCCAGGAAGTGGAACTGGTGAAAG
>PVKC010049641.1:0-10721 GCA_004027635.1 Crocidura indochinensis
AAAAAAGAGAGAGAGATGTATAGCAGGGCTGGAGAGAGAGCACAGCGGTGTTTGCTTTGAAGCCGCCAATCCTTGACCTAAGGTGGTTGGTTTGAATGTTGGCGTCCCATATGGTCCCCCATGCTTGCCAGGAGCTATTTCTGAGCAGACAGCCAGGAGTAACCCCTGACCACCACCGGGTGTAGCCCCAAATCAAAAAATAAATAAATAAATAAATAAATAAATAAATAAATAAATAAATAAAAGGAGATGCATAGAACAGGTACTGAGAAGGGGCAGAGAGCTACAATGTGTACCAAACTTCTGTACCTCAGGAAGTGCCCCTGCTCTGAAATTCTCTAAACTTCATTATTTTGAGTTTGGATAGTTTCATTATATTGTCTGGCATAACAGGACAAATAATTGGTCATTCTTGGTTTGAAACAAAATTCTTTTAAAAATGATAGTGTTGAAGTTTCCATGTCTTGGTTACCTTGGTCTTTCTGACAAACTGCTTCTGTTGTGGAAGAAGCTTTTTCATTAGAGGCCATAAATTCTTTCTTAAATAAAACATATTTCCATCATCCAGGTAATTCCAAAGAATGGAGGAACACTGTGGTAGGAACTGAGTACAGATCAAACATTTATAGCATTTATATAAGGTACTTAATTTAGTACCTAGCAAATAACTAGATATACGTCACCCACAGAGAGATATTTAGATCTTTTATTACTATTGTAGCTACTGAAAAGGGGCTACACTGAGTTACTAAAAATAAAACAATTTTTTCACATATCTATGAAATTTGCAATAGAACAGTGATCTTTAATTTAAGTTAGTATGATAAAGGACTATTTATTTTCACAGCATTAATAAAACTAGAAATGACATTAGATAGCACACAAGCGGAGTATGTTATTTTGATATTGTAATTAGCCTTAACGCTAATTTAGTTTATTAAAAATTGTTACTTTTGTTTTATTTAAGAAAATAACTGAGTCCTTACCTTTTCCTCTGGGTATTTTTTTGCTCACGCTAAGTACAAATGCTACTTTATTTTTAATTTCTGAAAAATAATCTGAAAGTATTTTTGAAGTATGTTTCTTTGCTCAGGACTCACTCCTGTTTTGTGCTCAGGGTTTACTCCTGGCAGGGTTCTGATTACCTATATGTTACCTGGGATGGAACCCAGGTCAGCTACATGCAAGGTAAGTACTTTACCTGCTAAGAATCTCTTAGGGCCTTGAAGTATGTTTCTGTATTTGAGTTTAATAATTAATAACCCTATTTAGTAGTTCATTCCAAGGTATTGTCCAGTAGAAACACTTTGTATAGGAAAAATGAGACCAACGCCAAAATGTTTGCTTGTCTAAGGCTACATGACTTGTAAATGGTAAATCAATCTAGTTAATTCAAGATCTAAATTGTTATTGCTTGTATTTAGTGAGTTCCAAGCCATTGTTATTATTATTTTGATTTTTGGGTCACGCCCGACTGTGCTCAGGGGTTACCCCTGGCTCTGTGCTCAGAAATCGCCCCTGGCAGGCAAGGGGGACCATATGGGATGCCAGGATTCGAACCACTAACCTTCTGCATGAAAGACGAACGCCTTACCTCCATACTATCTCTCCGGTCCCTCCAAGTCATTATTTTTGTTGTTCTTATTGTTATCTGATAGGTTTCTCATGTAATAGTGCTGGGAGCTTGGGGAAAGCCATTACACTACTAGGTCTAGCAGTGCTTGCCAAATGCCTTGGTGCTACTCCACTGCTGGTAGGTCTTGTAGTGTTGGTTTAGTGGATTGGCACTCAAGCTCAGTGGTAATTTACTGTCCTCAGTTATAATACTCCTTGGTATTCAGGGGCCTACAGCTTTCCAAAGATTGAACCTAGGGCCTCACATATACTTCCCGAAATTCATCTTTTACATTTTTATCCTTATAGAAATTTTTTTCCACCTTTAAAATGTTATAATCTTTTAGTTATATTCACAGAATGACATGTCAAAGTATTTTTTTTAGCTCTGAAATGTATTCTTAGGTAAGTTTTTATTGTTAGTCCTTGGGGATTGGCATACAAACACCTGTCTTTATTAAGTATTATTTGATGGCATTTAACAGTATTTCATTATATGTAAGATTTTTTAAAATAGGATTCACATGTTAAGTAAAAGCAGAAATAATCTTCTTTCTTTCTACTTTAATTGAAAGTAAATTATCCTTAAGGAAAAGGCATTAATTTTGTCTTCTTCCCTCATTCTGCCAATCACGATGTTTCTTCATAATTTTAAGTATTAGGATATATAATTGCATTTCACTTTATAATTTATATCTTAGAAGTTTCATAACTAGATGTATTCAAAATATTAGTGTTCGTTATGGTATTCTTAAGACTCCCTTTAAATACTTTAACTCTCTTTAGGCATATACATTTCTCTGATGATTTTAACCAGGGGTATTACTATGTGAAGGCTAGTGAAATGTGAGTGAGATATTGGAATTTCATTTTTGAGATTTTGGATACAATTTAACTCCTTATTTTCCTCTACATGAAGATTAGTAATATTGAAGTTGATGACTGTTCCATCAGTCTGTGTTATTGATTTAACTATGATGGAATAAAACTTCTACTGACACATAAAATTTAAAAAGATATACACCCCTTGTCATTTCTAGCCAAAAATTATGCGTTACCTATCCTACTACAAATGGAAATAGGATAATCTATTTATTAAAATCATTAAAATACATTTAATGTTTTTACTTAATATAAATTATACACAACTGGTTACTCCAGTATGTGCGAGCATATTTTGTTACACGAGACTTAAAAGCTGGATTTGGAAATCTGGTAGAAAAGTGTCATAAGAAGACCTCTGAGATCAAAGATGCTGTGTTGAACAGGGGGAGTTTGCTTCCTTTTAGCAATTGACTTGAGTAGGTTAAATATGTACTTGTTTTTTCCATTAGACAGAATGGTCAGCCTGATTATTAGTTACTGGTAATTGAAAGTATGCCATTAAAATGGGAGCAAAAGCTACTTATGTGGTGATTTAAAACTAAGAAAAGAAAAATATTTCTTCTCCCAATTACTTTATTTTCACCCAAAACTAAATAAAACATGAAGGTGAGTGACTCACAGAGGATTAAAGCAGTCATTCAGGGGACCGGGCGGTGGCGCTGGAGATAAGGTGCCTGCGCTAACCTAGGACGGACCATGGTTCGATTCCCTGGTTCCCATATGATCCCCCGTGCCTGCCAGGAGCAACTTCTGAGCGAATAGCCAGGAGTAACCCCTGAGCGTCACAGGGTGTGGCCCAAAAACCAAAAAAAAAAAAAAAAAGCAGTCAGTCTTTTTGCTGATAAAAGAATCAAGTCATAGTTGAGTTGTACTCAGGCTCTTAATTCTGAAACTGCACCTACCTTTGCTGTGCTGGTGGAAATTAACTAAACAAAGCTGATGTTGACTGTATTGCTCTTATCTTCAATTCTTTTTTCCCTTCTATCTCAAATCTTGAGTCTTGAAGGTCTTTGCTACTGGAAAAACAAAACAAAACAAACTTGTTACAACACCTAAATTGTAACAACCACCAGAAATAACTTTTATAGAGCCAAGAGTAAGCTCTGAGCACTGTCAAGCATGATCCCCAAATCAAGAGTAAAAAAAAAGGTGAGGGGGGCAGAGAGATGGCATGGAGGTGGAACAATTGCCTTGCATGCAGAGGGACAGTGGTTCGAGTCCCGGCATCCCATATGGTCCCCTGAGCCTGCCAGGAGCGATTTCTGAACATGGAGCCAGGAATGATCCCTGAGCACTGCCGGGTGTGACCCTCCAAAAAGAGAAAAAAAAAAAAAAAAAAAAAAAAAAAAAAAAAAAAAAAAAAAAAAGAAAAAATCCACCAAAAACAGTAAAAAAAACAAGAATAATACAAACAAAAACAAAAACTATAATTATTTAGAGGTTCGTTTGGAAACCATTTTCTCATGAAAATAATAGAAATACTTTGCCTTAAAATAGAAATCTTGACTTCATTATATCCTGAAGTTGAATTAAAAATTATTAAAAATACTCTAGGATCTCATTAAAATCAAGGTTGCCTTTATATATACATGGGGGGTAGTCAGTTGTTTATATCTTTGGTCATAGAGCCTGAACAAACATAGCTTTGCTTTTTTTTTTAAAGCATCTTTCATATTTCATTGCCATGCTTTACATGTTCCAGATTCTTTGCCATACTTTACTTGGCCATCAATGGATTTTGAACTTCACAGCGACCTTATGTTTTCTTATTGTTTGCAGGAAGATGAAGCCTCACCATGCTGGCTTGTATTGAAGATACGTGAAGTTTCCTTTGGCTTTTTCTGCTGGTATTTTAGTCTTTTTCCAGAGATTATGTCTTAAGAACATCCATACATTCTGGGAAAGGTGTATAAGGTTAAGTTCTCAACTAATCTTTTCACTGTTAGGCAGAAATATTCCAGCCTTCTTTTCTTAGAGTTTCCATCCAGACATGTTATCTCTTATGCCTTATAAGTGTTGTTCTCCATCTTGCTCTGTTTTTCTATAAATTTATTCTTTGCTCTGTGTTGAGTATTTGTAGTACTAGGTTCTGATTGGTACCAGTATATTGTCCTGTGAGGGAAGGCAGACGGCTATGCCAACCTATGATTCAATGAATACAGTGTGATTATTCTGATCTTAAAACTCTATTCTTGGTATCGGAGTAAATACAGCAAGTAGGATGCTTGCCTTGTATGCTTGCCTCTGCTGACCCAAGTTCGATATCCTGAGTCCCTTCTGGTTCACTGAGCTTACTAGGAGTTATCCCTTAGCACAGAATCAGGAATAAAACATGAACAGAAACATGAATGTGGTCCCCAAACAAACAATAATTATTAAAAAAAAACTTCCTCTCTTCCTTTTCTAAAACTGTTGGTAAGAATGTACTATCTGAACCTAAAGACTGTAGATTATAGAAATAAATCTTATCTCAAAAAATCCACATCTTGTTTTAGCAGAGCAGCCAGCAGAGGAGGAGATAACAGTACTCCTCAGCCTTGGAGCCAGAAGACAGAAGCTCTGTATAGTTCTGTATCATTTTGGGGTCTCTTCAACTCCCTCTATACATGAGGACTTGCCAGACTGAATAATAACAGGAAAAATGATATGACTTTTTAAGTAACTCTTGTGCCATGCTTTTGATGTTCCCACCTAGACGTGAGGCTTTTCTCTCTCCATTTCTCTGGGAACACAGATAAATCTGCAACCCTTCTCCAGTGACACATAACTTTAGACAAGAAAACATATTCGTTCTGTGTCCTTTTCCTTTGTGGGCACAAGATCTAAGGGAGGCTTTTTTCCAGTGTACTCCACCTATGTGATTGAAAAGACTTCAAACCAAGTGCTGCTTCTTATATATATGGTTTCTTCTCTTTCAGAAGCAATTATCTATGCATTCTAGAACTGTTGTCTTTTTGTTTATTTGTTTATAGCCAGAAATTAAGAGATATAGTATTTCTTTTATATTTCTTTTATATCTGACTTTCTTATAAATAAACACCACCACCTTTTTTGGTTACTTTTTATTTTGCAGGGAAATTCTTGACATTGTGTAGGTCTTACTCCTGGCTCAGTGCTCAGGGATCACTCCTGGTGTTTCTCTTAGAATCATGTGGGATACCAGGGATGAATCCTAGATGAGGGGGTCAGAGCAATGGCACAGTGGTAGGGTGTTTGCCTTGCACTCGGCTGACACAGGATGGATATTGGTTCGATCCCCTGGTGTCCCATATGGTCCCCCAAGCCAGGAACGATTTCTTAGCTTATAGCCAGGAATAACCCCTGAGCTTAACTGGGTATGGTAAAAAAAAAAAAAAAAAAAAAGCCTAGATAACCGCATGCAAAGAAAGTCCCTTACCTTCTGTACTATCATACCATCCCCAAACAGTACCTTCTTAAGTGTGAAAAGACAAAATGTTGTGACTGCTTTTTTCCTGTCCTCTCATCTCTTCTTCTGTCCTCTCAGAATTTGTTACATTCACGTTTCTACACCTTCGAACAACCAAGAATTATTCTGACCATCTAAATTAGAGAAGTGAAAGTGTTTTTTGATTTGCTATCCCTGTATCTTTGACAGGAATGATATTAGTAATAAACAATAAATATTTGTACAATAGTGTGCTTGACTTATTCCTCTCAAAAACTCTATGAAGAGGGCCAGAAAGAGCACAGCAGTAGGGCATCTGGCTTGCATGCATTCAATCCAGGACTGATGGTGGTTCAAATCTTGGCATTCCATTTTGTCTACCGAGCCTGCCGGAGTGATTTCTGAGTGCTGAGCCAGGAGTAATCCCCGAGTGTCACCAGGTGTGACCCAAATACCAAACAACAACAAAAAATCTCCATAAATTTTGAGTTCTTTTTATATCTGTTTTTATATAGGTAGGTAAAAAATGTTATGACTGAATAATTGCACAAAATCACACATCTGTGCAGTGGCTAATCTGAAATATAAAGTCCAGTATATCTGAATTTGAGCTCTTATTTATAACTACTGTATATAACAGTATCTATGACTTCTTCAATATATAATAGTATCACTTATAAGGATACTATTAAAGAACTAGTTGAGTGGCACAGCCCATAGTATTAAAGGATTATCTTTTTGATTCACAGTTCTTGCAAAGAAATAATGTACTGTATTCTGTGAAGAATATATCAAACTAAATTAAATTTTATTCTTGAATGAATTATCTATGCCTTCTTCTAAGAAAAATTGGTCAAGCAGTTAACTGGTAGTGATTCAGGGAAATTTTTCAATTCTGGTTCTGCTAAAGTTTTTTCTATAAACATTCATGTTTTCCAGTGTCTGTTCATCTTTCATCAGCCTGTTCTTCTCCATAAGGTCTCCATTCCTGCTTTCATACCATTCTCAGTCTCCTAGCTTTAGTTATTCAAGTGTCAGATTTCAAATTCAGAATACTGTAGTATTTCTAGCGTTTGCAGCAGAGTAACTGAAATGAGACTGCTTTGACTTCAGAGTGAAGTGATTGCTTTAGTCAGGAGAAAAAATTCTGAATTATTGAATGCAAGTCTTTTTTTATTGTTTTTGGGCCACACCCGGTGGTATCAGGGGTTACTCTAGGCTCTGTACTCTGAATTTGCTCCTGGCTGGCACAGGGGACCATATGTAAAATCACTACACATACCTAGATTCGAACCAATGCAGAAGGCTTGCTGTGGAAGTTCCTGAATCTGTTTTATCTTCTTAATCATGTGTATATTATTTTCTGTGTTGGTGTTTGCTTCCATACTTTTGTCCTGGGGTCCCAGGGGATTGGACTATGAGGCATCTGCTTCACCTGGCACCCACCCAAACAGGGATCCAGTCTACAACTGGTGAGACTACCCTGGGGTACTCACATGACTACTCAAGTGGATTTTTCCGCCATAGATTTTTAATTTAGTTTCATTTTGGTCCAAAGTTATGACAGTAGCTTGGTTACTTTGGTAGTGATTCTTCTAGATAGTATAGTTTGTATGTATCATGAAATGCAAAAAATTTGAGCTGAGGATTCTGAAACCACAACTGTTTCTGAAACACTTTCAACTGTTTTTGAAGTTCCCCTACTGTTTCTATAAAGCTTCCAACTTTGGAAAGCCAAAGTGCATTTCTAGTAGTCACAAATGCTTAAGCCAAAAGCCCTGATGCTGATAATTTGCCACCTCCCCACTGGTTGTAGGCCAGAGGAGCCCACCACCTGCTTTTCTGACTGATATTGATTTTCTAAATGAAATGAATGCCGAAAATGAGATAGTGATAGCCCAATCAGCTATTAAGTCAGAAAGCAGATCTATAAGATTACCACCCCCACCACAGCTCCATAGAGAATTGTAAAATCCCACATGTTGTAAAATCACTCCACATACCATATCTCCAACCCCAGGCAGATGGGTTTGAATCAGTTAGGTTAGCTGCAAAGGATTCATACTCCACGCCACTCAGGAGAGAGTCATGGAGTTAGTGGCTTCTTCCTCATGGTCTTTCCAATTGAGCTCTAAGCCAAGACTGTTCTTTCTTTATTAAACCCACTACAAAATTCAACCAGGTATGGCAGGGTAAAATAAGATCTAAGTGGGATTTTACATATTGAAGGTCATGTTTACAGGAAAGAGGGAGGTGGGGGAAGGCCTTTGAAGTGAAGTGAAAGTCTCCTGCCCCAATTTTAGGGGATTGGAGGCATGAGGGCCTGGAAGCAAACGCTGACACAGGAAATAATACATACACAACAAAGGGGATAAAACAGGTTCTGCTCGCAAGCTTTATACTCCTAAGAAGCAGATATCTTAGTCAAGGAAAAACCAAAACCACAATGCTGTTTCCCTGTGACCTGGAGTCTTTAATTGGGAAGCACAGTACTACACCATGGAATGGAGAACAGGTAGGGTAAGAGAGCAATCCAAATGATGCTTCAGTCCAAAGGTGCTGCCATCCATTGATTGTCAAGCACCATCAAAAAGAGTTATACTGAATAGGGTGAAGACCAAAACATTTGTTTACATTTTTGCTTTTCTCACTTTTGTAATCAATGGTGTTTCATCCCAGAAGATTCCTTCCTTATGAATTCAGGTCTTTAATGCATTTTTTTTCCTTTTGGGTATGGTGTTTGAAAGAGTTCTATGTTCATTTCTGTGCTGTAGCCAACCATTTTCCCCAGCTCCAGTTGTTGAAGAGGCTTTCCTTGATTAACTTCAGATCTTTTCCTTCTTTATTAAAGATAAACTGTTCATTTGATTGAGGGCTTGTCTCAGGATATTTAACTCTATTTTTTAATCTTTATTTCCATACCATGGTGTTTTGATTACTACTACTTTGTAGCAGTTTCAAGTTATGCCTCCCACCTTAATTTTCCCAAGGATTGTTTTATATATTTATAAAAGTTTATTGTTCCATAAGAATTTCAGGAATATTCTATCTATTTTTGGAGAAGTGTCTGGATATCTTAATATTTTCTGCATTGAATCTTTGAAATGCTTTGGGGGGTATTTTCATTTTAATAATGTTAATCCTCCCAGTCCATGAAGAGGGGATGTATTTTCATTGCCTTATGTTCCCTCTTATTTATTAGAGTAGTGCTTTATAGTTTTATTTGACAGGTCTTACACTTAGTCTGATGCCAAGGTTTCTGAAGCATAATTGTGAATGTTTTTTTAATGATTACTCTTTTATCTTTCAGTTTTTGTATATATGAATTTTTGTATGTTAACTTTGTAGCTTGCAACTTTACAAATCTATTGTTTCTAGAGGCTCTTTGTAGAGTTTTTTAGCATTTTATAAATATAGTCTCATGCAATCTGCATAGTCTGAGAGCTTAACTTTTCTCTGTTATTAGCTAGATGTCCTTGATGTTTTTTTTTTGTTATTGTTTTGTTTTTGTCTAATTGCTGACAAGCACTCCCAGTACAGTATTGAATAGATGTTGTGTGAGAAGGCAAACTTGTCTTCATCCTGATCTAAGAAGAAAGGTTTTTAAGTTTTTCCCCTTTATTGTGTGTGGACTTGGTGGTAAACTGTTTAGTCAAAACAATTTTTTTTGTGGCAAGAGTTTTTTTGAGAAAAGTTTTTTTAGTTCCCGTTTTGCTGAGTGTTTTAATCATGAACCGATGCTAGATCTTGTCAAACACTTTCTTTGCATATGATCAAATGGTTTTTGCTTTTCCTTTTATTGATATAATACATTATATTGAATGACTTACATATGTTAAACCATGTTGGTATCCTTTGGGTGAATCCTTTGGGTGGTCATGTTGTATGATCTTCTTGATGAGATGCTGGATTCTGTTTGCTATTATTTTATTGAGGATATTACATCATGTTCATTAAGGATATCAGCCAGTAGTTTTTTATTTTCCTTGTTGTCTTTGTCAGCTTTTGGTATCAGGGAAATGTTTGGTATATAGAAACATACTGTTACTGTTTCTGTTCCTTCAATTTCCTGGAAGATCCTGGAAAGGTTTGACAGTATATCATCTTTAGTGGTCTGAAAGAATTCAATAGTTAATTTATTTGGGACTGGGCATTTGATTCAGGGAAGATGTAAGTACATTTTCAGTGTCCTCAGTGTCTGTTCAGGTATTCTACATCATCTTGATTAAGCCTCAGGTGGATAGAGGAGTTTAAAAACTTATCTGTTTTTCTAGGTTCTCTTATGGCATAAAGATTCTCAAAGTAATGTCTGATGGTCTTTTTTTTTCATTTCTATGGCATATCATTTCTGATTTAGTTAGGGTACTTGTTCATCTTTTGTGTAAACCTTGCAAGTTGTTTATCAATCTTTTTTATGTTTTCAAAGAGCCAACTCTTTTTTTTTTTTTTTTGGGTTTTGGGTCACACCCGGCAGTGCTCAGGGGTTACTCCTGGCTCCATGCTCAGAAATTGCTCCTGGCAGGCACAGGGGACCATATGGGGCACCGGGATTCGAACCGATGACCTTTTGCATGAAAGGCACACGCCTTACCTCCATGCTATCTCCTGGGCCCCGCCAACTCTTTATTTAATTGATCTTTTAGATTTTTTGGGGGGTGGGGATTCCTTTTTATTAATTTCTGCTCTAAGTTTTATTCTATGCTGCTTTCTGCCTGATTTGGACTCCTTTTGCCTTTTGCTGTTTCTTTCCAATTTGTCAAACTGTGAGGTTAGTTCATTTATGTGAGCCCTTTCTTCATTCTTTTTTTTTTTTTTT
>PVKC010049642.1:0-10697 GCA_004027635.1 Crocidura indochinensis
TCCCCAAGCATAAACCTAAGAGTATTCCTCTAACACTGCTGGGTATGTCCCCAAATGAAAAAATATAGTCAGTAAACTTGAATAAAGCAAATAGTGTGATGAGGGGCAAAGAAAACTACAGAATTCCAAGATATGAATGTAAAACTCTGTGGAAGGAGAGTCCTAGAGAAATAAGGTAAGGAAGTTGAATCAAATGTCATTCCTGGACTCAAAAAGAGAAAAAAGATCCAGTGTAAGATCGGGTTCGAAATCAAGTGAATACAGAGTAAGTAGTCTGGTATTAGGATGTGAGTGAAAATGATATATATGTATATTTTTCCATAAATGATGATAGGTGCTCAGAACCTTTTTAATGGGGAGGGTATGTGAGGTTGGCAGTAAGAGATTGCCAAGAGGTGTTCAGAAACCAGGGTGGGGTACTCCCAATGATACTCAGCCAATTCATCCAGATGGTTAATTGTGGGATAAAGCAATAAGGTCCTTCTCTATCTCAGTAGTCTTGGGGGTCAACAAAGTCACATCTGATGGTGGTTGATATGGGAGAGTGTTGGGAATGAGTTGTTCGGGAATAGAACTAAGATCTTTGACCACTGAACAATTTCCCTGGCTCTCAAGTAATTATCTTCTGAGATTTGAATATGTAGTACAGAGTTGTGTACCTTTGCATTAAGGCATGGCACCTGCTTAGCTGGTCACTTCCACATAGATGACTTCAGCCTGTCTTCTGGAATCTTAAGTTACAAGGCAGAAATATTCTGACTTATCTCAATTTCTCCAGCCATACAGAACTTGGTATAACTTAGGTACTCTGGTAAGGTTTTTCTGAACACACTATTGATTAGATGTTTTAATGATCCACAAAATCAAGCTGCCTTGACCTGGACATTCCAAAAGGAATTCTACCTGGACATAGAATTTCTTTTCAGAATGGCCCTCCCAATCCCAGTGGAAACATCTGAAGATTTCATACTCCTTTAGATGTCAACTTCCAAACTCAATAGAAACATGGTAAGAAAGAAAATAAGGGGTAGGGGGCAAAGATGGAAGTAAAACTCTCCTCCACTTTCCTTTTTCTGTTCATTCCGACTCTAAGAAACTGTGTACAGGAAACACAGGCTCCAGAGAGAGTTCCCTAGGGGTGGTTTTTAAAAACTTTTTATGATTACATTTGACATTTCAGTCTACAGTTTTATCAAAGAAATATAAACTGTAAAAATACTATATTGTGTTATTTGAAACTATTTTGTTCTTTAGAACTCCTATGCCTAAGAAAAGGTTTGGTTTGGTACTGATCATCTTCCCACACAAAAGGGGGTACCTGGATCCACAGTGTGAAAAATCAATCTTTTACCAAGTGTCAAGGAAAAAGGGGGTGCACCCAATAGGCCAAGCATTGGATGCTTCAGAGCATGGGAAATTTAGCAGTGTCAATTCTATCAGAGCAGGTTTAAAGAGATTTCCATAAGCCATTTTTTTGTCATGGTTTGTATCCACAGAGATGACAGAGTCACTTGATAATGAAATTTTGTATGTGAAATAAGATGAAAAATAGGTTACAAAGTTAAAAGTAGGAGCCAAAGTGATGGCGGAGAGATAGGGCTTTTGCATTGCATGAAGCTGACTTAGGATGGACCTTGGTTTCATTCCCGGCATCCCATCTGGTCCCCAAAGCCAGGAACAATTTCTGAGCACATAGCCAGAAGTAACCCCTGAGTGTCACTGGGTGTAGCCCCAAAAACCAAAACAAACAAACAGACAAAATAGATTGTGTAGTAAGACCAGTTGAATTGTACTTAAAGCCACTGTTCCTTTAAAAAATATAGATCAAATGGTCAATTCTGTTATATACATATGTTTTATCATAATCTGTTTTAAATGAGCAAGTAGAAAAAGGGGTGTAGGAAAGCTGAAAGCAATAAAATTCTTTATGATTTATGCAGAGGAAGATGGGCCATGGCACAATAATCCCAAACCATTTTTATTTGGTTTTGAACTGCAACTTAGATCCCCACATGGATTTGATAATTTTCCTTGAGAATATTTGCCTGGTCATTGGGCATATGCCATCCAATAAGAAGCAAAAAGAGAACAATCGGCTCTGAGTACTCTGGCAAAAGGATCAAAAGTTTTCACAAATCACTAATAATCTATTCTCAGTTTTGTGCCCAAGAATCTGCCCAAGCAAGTGCAACCCAGGGGCATTCCTTGTACTGCTCAGAAACAAACGGACAAAAGTGATAATATTTAGCTGAATATGTGTGTGTCTGTGTATGTGGTTTTAGGGATCCTACCCAAGTCCTCACAATTATGAAGTAGTTGTTCTCCCAAATGAGCCATAATCCTAGTTTAAAAATGAAAGACTTTAATGTTCTTAAAAGGAATATACAAGAATAGGCTTAAAAGTGTCTCTACTTTGGGATGGTGGTGACATTTGCTGCCTACTATCTTCAGTTGAGCATCATTAATAGAACAGTCTCCAGTGGCATTGGGAAAAGGACTTCTCAAACTCCTTTCCTAGAGGAAACTCCCTCCCCACTTATTAATGTAGTTCAAACTATGAACATGATGTCAGATCCTGGAGTCACAAGAAGAAAGTAGACAAGGCCCCTAAGGTCAGCATACTTTCAGTCCCCTTCTATCCTCAGATCTCATGGTCAATGCACTGCCTGTCCTCAGACACCATGCTTACAGGCTTTGACCTTTGGTAGAGGGATCTAGAGGTCAAGTGTGACTAGTCTCAGTCAATCCATTGACCTCATCTATTACATTTCCCTCTAGTCTTAACCAAATATGACATTTCCTGCAAATTGTAGTCCTGATTCCTGCCACCCTTTCCCGGGTTTTTCATTCTTCTAATCCAGCTTTGTCCCAGAAGAATGGGAGTGGAGGGGGTGGCCTTTGCCCCAACACTGCTTATAGAGAATCACTCCTTTTATCTCCTGCAAGACTCTCTTCTGTTGTTGTTGTCGTTTTAATTTAAATAATTTTTATTTTGACAAAAATGGATTACAAATCTTTCAGAGTAATAGTTTAGGTACATAGTGACATTGAATCAGGGGTATTCCCAACACCAGTGTTGTCCTCCTTCCACCCCTGATCCCAGCATGCATCACATATTCCCCATATCGAGTTTTGATTCTGTTGTTGTTGGCTTTGGATTTAGAATGTTTTGTGTTTTTTTTATGATACCTCACTCCACCTTCTCATAGCCACCAGCTATAGACCACTAAGGCAGCAGAGAAAATCTAAACCAAAGATACAGTTCAAAATTACCAACCACTTTAATGTTGTCTGTTTTTTTCTCAAATCAGTTACTGTTCTCTGCAACCATGGATCTATTTTGGGTCCTCATCCTCTCACAGGCACTTCTATAATTTTTTACTCGTTAATAAAATATCTTATCTCACCACCATCCTAGTGAACCCTTCCAGAACTAGTATAACCATTTTAAAGTATGTATGTTTCTCTAATGCTTCCCAAGAGATTTTAATTTTATAAATATGATCTCCACACTTTTGGACAACCCAGGAATAAAGTGCTTTACATATTTATCTTATAGTCACCAATTAACATAAGATGAAGAAACATTGAGAGATAAAGTTAAGATTTAGTATCATTCAGCCAATAAATTTCAGGTAGAATTCAAAAATGTATTGCTTAAGTCCAGGGTGAAAAAACTTAAACATTTGCCATTGAAGATGTTCTAGTACTCACCAATATATCCAGCTTTCCACCTATCCAGGCATAATAGAGGATTATTATGTCTGGTCTCCTGAAAATTAGGGATAAGTAACTTATAGGAGTGGGTAAAGAGAAGTGAGTGGAGATAATGTGGGTCACTTTCTGGTAGCAGCATTAAAGTACCAGTGTGCCATTCTCCATGCTTCATTTTCCTATGGCAAGCAATCCAAGAGTTTTGTACTAAGAAAGTGAGTCATAATATGGCAGTATCCTTGCCACCCTGGACTCTGCATCACCAGGTTGTACTGAGACCCATAGCAATCTAAAGGATTGAACCATGAGTAAAATAAATCTTGGTTCATAAATCTTCCCATCACTGAAATTTGATAACTATAAAAACACACACAGGAGTTTACACTTAGCCTGTCTTGAGTCATACAGATACACTGTCTTTCTTCTACTAATCATGCATTTGTCTTTTTTCAAAAAGCCTTCTCTACTGTTCAGCTTTTATGAATTGCATGTAGTAATTTTGCAAACTCTTTGAGTCTCTGTTTCTTCATTGTCAAGGGAATTGAAGTAGAGGTAAAAGTTCAGTTTTATAAAAAATCAACAACAGAGAATGTGCCTGGCACCATACTGGTCACTGGTTAATTTGGAACACCCCTTCTCTACTAGATAGCATGCATCCAGCTGCCTTGAATTATCTTCCAGAGTTACAAATGAAAACAAATCAGGGTTCAAGTACTGACCCTATCCCCTCACTAGCTGTGACTGTGAGCAAGTGATTTCTTCTCCTCATTTAGTAAAACAAGGATATTTACTCCTACTTGCTAGGTCTGTTGGGAGGGTTAAATAAATTATGAGTACATAACTCCATGCTTTGATCCATTGGTGACAAAGCAGACAGATTTCTAGACATGGTGTCACCTCTTGCTGTGTGACCTGACTATGTGACTTAGTCACTTCCACTCTAGTTTCCCCATCTATAAAGAGAATCATAAGAGTACTTTCACCTCCAATGTTTTGGGTGTAAAATATTGCTATTGATATATACAGTAGCCCTGAAAAGGTATTATTTATTCTTAATGAAGTTGTTTTTCTTATAAGCAAGATTATTATTATATTGGATCTAATTCCATTAAGTAAAGTGGCAGATATATTGATAGATGCTAGATACATTGATAAAACAAAAGCATAATGATATACCAAATGGCCATTTCTCCCACCTTCATGGGAACTGAATATTACCCTTTTCTCATCTCCATGCTTGGAAAATAGAAACAAGCTAACTAATTATTTGGGGGAGGAACTGAGTAAATGTATCTTGTTTTCTCTTCTGTTCCATGGTCGAAAGAAAGCTCAGCCTCTTATTTGGAAGAAGTCATGTGCTCTTCTAGAGGTTATCTAGCTGTCAAGAAGTCATTTCTCACAAATGTCACATTTCACCCTGCTCCATCCATTCTGAACTTAACAAATGGAGAGAGAGGGACCAGAGGGCAGAGCGAAACACACAGCTCCCCAAATTACCTAAGTCTCTGGGTTCTGTTTTTCTGCAGTCTGAGAGGCTTTGTTTTTGATTTAAAGCAACAAAAACAGCTTCCAAGGAAAACTTATTTTGTTAAGGTTCAAACCATTTAATTGGTGATATGATTTCCTCTGCTGAGCTTTCAACTTTGGAAAGTCCTCTGAGTCTACAGGAGCTCTGAAGATTACAGACTTTTTGAGTGTGAGATAGTTGCTCTTCTGTGCAGCCTGCTATGGGCCTGTAGAACTCACAGAATTAATCACTTGCTCAGATTCTATTCATACCCATGTCAGCAGCATCCTTGCAAAGGACCCTCCTGAGTCTTTTAATCATGGATCCTTCCCTGGAGGAAGGCTGGGGTCTGCAGCCAGATGTGGCCCGGTTGAGGTCTGATGAGGTGAGTGTCTCTGCATGATGATTTTGTGGCCAATACTTGAAGTTGCTTTATCAATGTGGAGAGACAAATCAATGAAATTGTGATTTCACTAAAACAATGTATGATCACAGAATGCTTCTGTTTTTCTTCAAACTTCCACCAAAGTGTCACACAACTCGGGGATGACCAAGACGGAGCTCTCCTTTCAGGGAATGACTGAGTCTCAGCGGGATGTTTTAAAGTTGTTCTGTTTGGTCTTTCAAGTCTTGCCTTGGATCATGGAATTCATTTATTCCTATTTGCTCAGGTAAGAGGGTCACACCCCTCTCCTCTGTGCCAATAGAATGAAGAGCAGGAATTATAAGGCAGTTTTTTTTCCTGACATATTGAGAGAGATTTCAGACCATGGGCATGTTGCCACATGAGATCAATGTTGGATAGATGTAAGACAGAGTGTTCTAACCTTGTTTTAACTTTGTAAACAGATAATTTCAAGCCCAGGGGAATAGTCAGGTTTATCTTGCAAGCAGAAGATTTAGAGTTCAATCCCTGGTGTTGCCATATATCCCAAACATGATCCAACAACACCAGGAGCAGGAAAGTACAAGTTGACAAAAACACATGTGACTCCCTAGCGTATCCTAAACTGAGACTATATGTAAGAACAACTTAGAAGTATGACCCATGAGTGCATGTGCAAGTAGCATGTATTACTAAAAAAGCAAAACTAATAGAGTCCTCAGCAAGCATCACAATTCAGGAGTATGTACAAACCTGAACATCATAACAACAAAAGACATGATAGAAGAAATTAAAAACCAAACCAGATAACTTATCTTTATTGGAATTAATCTCCTGCCACTGGAATTATTTAAATGAACCAAACATCCTGCAGAAAAGTAGTTATAGAGGCTATTTAAGCACATAAATGATGAGTGATTTCAGATAACCTCAGTCAGCCCTTGCAACTAAAGAGTATTATGTTTTGAATAAAATATGCTTAGTTATCGATCAGTAAGGACCTGATTAGTATGGGTGCTACTCTTCTAAAGATACAGGAAGTTGTTGAAGTTGTTGAAGTGAAGCCTCAGGCTTGTGCTCAGACTTTCATGGGAAACAACTGTGCTATGTGTCACATAGCATCTCATAGTTCTACTGATTTTTAGACTCATAAAAAGATCAGTACTAAATTCACATTCAGGCTCTTTTAAATACTAGAGATATAGGACTCTCTCCTTCAGGAATCTAGGTGGAGGAAGGTCCAATCTTGTCAACAGAAGAGAGAGAATTGTGCACTGAATCCAGCTTCTGCCTGAATGTGACATGTGACCATTCAGCTTTACCTGATAGCTAATATTAATGGAAGAAGTGCTAAGTGGGTATTAATAAATAAGAAAGCCATGTGAGTTTAATGATAAAGATAGATTTCATGATATGGTAGGATGTGAACATACCATTGAATGTGAGAAATTAAGTAGGTCTGAGATCCAGAAAAGGAAAATGTATTTCCAAAGAGGTGCGAATAGAGAAAAACTAGGAATAGAATAAAAATTGACATATTAACACATATCATGTTCCAAATATTTATGGTAAGTTTTACACTTATTATCCCCATTTCTAGATGATGTTGGGTTTCAGATTAGTCAAGAAGTGTACTTTCCCCAAAATACCTTCCATAAGTACAAGGTTGGTCTTTCACATTGATAGTTCAATTTTGAAAGCCAATGAAATTTTATATACTACCATCAGAAAGCAATAAGTATTATGTTTTCCCAGGACCAGGAGGAGACTAGAGTGTCTAAAGCAGCCCTAGAGATAGCAGAAAATGAAGTTGATGAAGGACTTTGGCCAAGAGCTGAGTTTGGAACTGATAAGAAAGTCAATTGGGGAGTTACTGAAGTTCAGTGGAAGGATATAAAACATTCTTTTGGAGTACCTACTATGTAAGATTTTAAGAGGCATAAATATTAATAAAATATTTGTTGCCTTCTAGAAGCTTACATAATCTTATCAAAGAAAAGAGTTACAATTTAATATAAGTGGAATTTACTGTTTCGTGGCAGAAACAGACATACAATATGTAAGAAGGGAAATGAGCTTTAAATGCAAAAGAGACAAGGAGATAAAAGAGAGATTTGCCCCTAATCTTTTCAGGCAAGTAATAAAGTCACATGGAGTTACATATAATATTAAACTAGTTTTGCTCACCAAAACATTCTAAATTTTTTCATGACATCACCTGGGTATAGTTCATCTATGTTCCTAAGCATAATCTGTTTGCCTTGTGCATGTAACCCTACTCATTGCTTTCCTGAGTAAACTATTTAAAATTAGATGTAAAAGTTAGCTGTCCTGGCTCATTAATAAAAATAATGATATTCATAATATCCAATCTTTATGGAAAGCTAGTGATGTGGGAAATTTAGGCACATTGTCACCTTTTCTTCTCATAAAACTAGTTGAGAAGCCTAAGGTAGAAAGGTTATTCAGCTTTATACAACTAGTAAATAGCAGAGCCAAGATGCAAAGTAGGTATCTCATATTCCATAGAATTGCCTTGCAGAGAGCAGACTGCCAAACATTGTTTTGAAGAATGTGTTACAGAATAAAAAAGTCAAGCTGGTAAGTCACATTTCAGTAATGGCAAATATATTCTCTCTTCCACAACAAAGAACATGTACCAACAAATCAGGATAATTGAGTTGATATGAAGAAGGTCTACATTGATGGCTAGCTCTAGAGCTTAGAAAGTGGAAGAGGTTACCCCTAGGTCATCCACAGAGTTGTCTGAGCAGTAGGGAAAACCCATTATTCTAGTTGCCTGGAGAAGGTTACAGGGGAATTCAGTGATGAAGAGATAGATAGTATAGGAGGTAAGTCACTTGTCTTATATATACAGTCTCTGAAAACTGAGGCCATTTTAACTCAAAGAATCTTAGAAAAGGTATTCACACCAATAATCTTTTTATTTTGATGATCAGTTTTCATTAAGCAAATAGATGGCTAAGAACAGAGAAATTTAAGTCCAAATATAACCTACTAATTTAGAGGGAAAACATAAAGGGAAAGAGAAATATTATTCAGGTTTTCTAGTTGAAAAACTGTAGGTGATGTCATGCTCACTCAACATTTAGAAAGACTATCTTCTGTAGAAAAAAGACAAACATGTAGACTTCCAGTGAAAGAGTTGTGTATTTAGCCTGAATCCATAGAGCATGATTCCATTACTGTCTGAAGAAATAAAACTCATTGCAAAACAAAACAGAACAAAACTATTCTCATAAAAGAGAGACAATGACTGCTTAATCTTATACTCTTTAACAAAATATAATGATTATGTGCTTTGGTTAATCAAATCCAACACCCCTAGCCCGTATTCAATAAGCAAGAGATGTAGGAAAAGCCTTAAGGGTTAATAGATGATTTTCATGCAATTTTCCTCCCTTCCCATAATTTTCTCTTTGTGGAAAACATTGTCATTAGTGAAGTTCATGAAGATTGAACAAATAATGACATAATCCTTTCAGATGGATAATTATTACCAGAAAGACAAAAGACAGTCTTAGTTTTTCAGCCTTAAATAAAACAGGGTGTTTGTCACTTCTTGTCCTGTCAATGTTTTCTTGCTGCTTTTGTGTTTCTTTTTCTTTTATCACCATGAATTCAAAGTTTGAAAATTCAAGTAACTTAAGTTCTCATGCTAAATACTTGACAAGTAAGGCAATCCTAGGGAATGTTCTGGTAGATGGCTATAAACTTGGGGATCTTAATTTATTTGACATATTAGAATATTCATTCATAAGTCTGTTTCCTCCCTGGGAATAAATTCTTTCTTCTATTACAGATAGTAGCCTATAGACACTCAAATACTGAATGACAATATATATCAACACATCTGATAACATCAGTTAGTGCAATTGTCTAAACTTTCTATTCCTACTCAAAATCAAGAGCAAAATGCACATATTCTATTAACAACAAGGAGTACTTCAAGTTCCTTCCTGATGTGTTATTCTAATGTGTCCCTTGAAAACAAGAGGCTAAAAACAGTTTTGTTGGCTGGTGGCACGTTGAGATTTATGGAGTTCATATTAGAACAATCTCCCTATTTGTTTCCTAAAAAGCTGCTATAGTGTAGATTTTAAAAATATTAATAAAATGTGTTGACAAATAAGGTAGTGAGTGTGACTGGTCTCCTATTTGCCATGGATAGGCATACTAATTTCTACACGATTTTCACTTTCTGTGCAAAGCATTCCCAATTTGAACTGTAAGTTTCTGGAAGAGGTGGATCATTGTTTTATTGTTTGTTGTGTTTATGTTTAGCTGTACAATCCCTTAAGAGTAGAGATTCAGAGCCTTAAGTCCATTCTGAAATGAAGAGAAGTGGGAGAAAATCCTCACTGGGGGAACTCAAGGGTGGTTGAGAGAGAATTCCTCCTTTATTATAGAAATAGGTCTCTTGATCCCAAATTATAATAGCACAGAAGTTCTATTAATCTCCATGAAGAAGCTAAGAGTCAGGCCAGGGACTTAAAACTGTTCATTTATATAAACTTATAATATTTTTTAAAATCCCATTGAAACAAATTGCATACTACTTGAAAACAGTTCTACGTGTTCAAAAGCAGCTTCAGACAGCCTGCTTAGATTTCCAAAACATCTGTGCCTATAATGCTTGGAAAGTCTCACTGCAAAGCATGGAAGCTGTCGCCAATAGTCTATTGCCAGGCTACCTTTAGAAAAAGAGAGAGAGAGAGAGAGAGAGAGAGAGAGAGAGAGAGAGAGAGAGAAAGAACATGAGCTGCAAGAGAGCACCGTTTCAACCAGCATGCACTTGCTTCATGTATCTTCTTGTACTTCCTCCAACCTCCCATCCAGATATTGCCAGATGTTCTACCCTAGATGGGAAAAGGTGGTCTATAGGTGAGAGGGCTGAGATGTGATGATAAACATTAGCCTTTTTCTATATCTTTTTTTTTTTTTTGGTTTTTCGGGCCACACCCGTTTGATGCTCAAGGGTTACTCCTGGCTAGTCGCTCAGAACTTGCCCCTTGCTTGGGGACGCCAGGGGATCGAACCGCGGTCCTTTCCTTGGCTAGCACTTGCAAG
>PVKC010049643.1:0-10716 GCA_004027635.1 Crocidura indochinensis
GAGAGAGAGAGAGAGAGAGAAGAGAGAGGGGAGGAATGCCTTCCATAGAGACAGACTGGGAGAAGTGCAGGGCAGAGGGCAGGAGGGAAACTGGGGATATTGGTGGTGGGAAATGTGCACTAGTGAAGGGTGTTGTACAGTTGTCCATTGTATGACTGAAACTCAGTCACAAACATCTTTGTAACTGTGTATCTTGTATCTCATGGTTATTTAATATTTATTTAAAAGAATTTTTTAAAACATCCAGGTAGTTCAGTAGGACACACATATATGAGAGAACTGTGCTTGTCTCTGACAGTAATGTTTGAAGGCAAAATGAAGATCTTTTTATGGATTGTATTGTAGACAAATCCAAATAGTGATGAAGAATGTAGGAATGAAGGGTTGTTTGGAAGGTCTGATAATTCACAGGTACAGGTTTGAAGGAAAGTAGTCATTGGCATTGGATTGACAGAGTCTGGGGAGAAATCAGTTGTATAACTGGAGCCTCATGTTCTTTGTTTTTTTTTTTTTTTTGGTTTTTATTTTTTTTTTTTTTGGTTTTTTTGGGCCACACCCGGTGACGCTCAGGGGTTACTCCTGACTATTCGCTCAGAAGTCGCTCCTGGCAGGCACGGGGGACCATATGGGGAACCGGGGGATCGAACCGCGGTCCATCCTAGGTTAGCGCAGGCACCTTATGTCCAGCGCCACCGCCTGGCCCCGAGCCTCATGTTCTTAAATGAAGCAACTATTGTGATGAAAAGATTGTTCTTTGAATCCTATTTGGTGTCGGGGGTCAGTTATTTAAGTGCAATAAAATATACTGGAATTAAAATTGAATGGATTCACAGTCATTGTAGAAGTGGACTTTGAGCAGGGATCAAAGATGGATACTTTTTTTCTGTTTGTGAATAAAGGAAATAAAATATAACTATGTATCTATGAGATGATGGCTACATGAGGTCATGCCTTCTACTATGGGACTCCTCATGCTATTTCTTTACAGTGGGTGTAGCTGAGCATTGTATGTAGCATCTGTCTTTCAAGAAAACTTATTTAAATAGCAAAGCCTGGTGATCTTATTAGTCATGATTTCTGTTGTGTCCACGCAGGTGTTGCTGTTTTATAGTGAGTGTTTTATGAATATATTTGATCTGAAAGTTTTCCATGTGTCATGATTTAAAGCATATTAAAATGTGCAGGTGTAAAATACAGGACACTTTAATATCACAAGTGGAAATATTTCATGATTGATTAAACCATATTTTGTTCTTATTCCTAAAGCATAGTAATTTATATTTATTAGATCAAGTGCATTTTACTCCCAAGGCAATTTTCCAGTTTTATTTTATTTTCTTTCTTGGTATTTTTGTGGGGGAGGGGAGTTATTGGTTATAACAATGATCAAGAGAGTTACAACTTAGGGGTCTCACTCAGCAGTGCTCAGGATTATGTAGTCCCAGAGCTCAAACCTGGGACTCTGTCATGCAAAGCATATTCTTCTCTTAACTATTCCCCTGGAGTCATAGTTTCTGTTTTAAACTTGAATTTTGGGGGAGAAGTTAGGAAAGATGTGTGGTTTTATATTTACTTCTCTCTGTCTCTCACTCTCTTTTCCCACCAAACTCAAACTTAATATTTTTTTTAAAAAAAGCTTGTTTGAATTTTTTCCCTCTTTCTAGAAAGTAGATTCATTTAGAGAATACTACGTTAGCATGTTTGAATGAATTTGGTCTGAGGTTTGTTTTGTTTTGTTTTTTTCTTCAATAAAATTGCCACCCTTTTATTACCTAATCATTAGTTGCCCTCTCTTTTTCAAACAAGTGAATTTGTTCTTTGAATATGGTTTATCAGAGGCTATTAATGAACCACTATTAGGGCTGCAAGGCTGCGGTACAAGGGCCCCGATTACAGGAATTAAAATAGTGTGTATTGGCCGACTGCTGCTCCGCAGCAGGGCCGCTCACTCATAATTCCTTTGCATCTAGTCTCAGCAGGAGAAGATTGACAGCATTGAAGACCATGTCAGCAGTGCTGCTGTGAATGTTGAAGAGGGAACCAAAAACTTGGGGAAGGTAAGATTCTGCTCCTGCTGACAAATCAATGGTGCGCTGGCTCCCGGGAATCTCTCGTATTAACCCAATTGATCTGCTCCCTTTAATGTTGGGGGAACCAGCAATTAAGGAACTGAGGAAGAAATGACACGTAGGTAGTGTAAGAAATCAATGAGTGATATATTCATTTTACTCTTAAGATTCATTTTTTCAAGAAGGACATTTTTTTTTTTCCCAGAAACTACAAACCTATCCTCTACCAGAAGACATTTGTGTTGCAAAGAGACTGTTTGCAGAGATTAGAAGAGAGTAGAAAGAATCAGAGGGGGCAAAAGTGTAAGAATGAGACAGCATGGCTGGAGTGAGATGATCTATTTTCCATAGCATCTTGCTTTTAACCCCAGGTCCATAGTCCAGAGTAATCTCTGCTGCATAAAAGCTCAGGCTCTCTGTGGTGGCTGGAACCGGGGCTGGTGAAATCAGCCAGCTAGATAGTGGATTGATTGTTTTTCAAGCAAAATCAATTGGTAACAATCCAGCCTTTGTAGCTCTTTTCTCTTAAGTTTGTAGGCGAGGAGTATTTGTAGTACCTGTGGAATATTTTTCTTCCCTCTCCACTCCCATCCACCCTCCCCAAATCCCCCAGGTACAACCTGAGGTTAATTATGTACCAAGAGTTAAAGAGGCATTGCCAGGAGTAATGAGAGGAAAATGCACATCACCACAGGCAGATATTCTCAACTCAATTTCTAAATTGAATTTTTTTTTTTTTTACAGGCTGCAAAATACAAGCTGGCAGCTCTGCCTGTGGCAGGTGCACTCATCGGCGGAGTGGTGGGGGGTCCCATTGGCCTCCTCGCAGGCTTCAAACTGGCAGGAATTGCAGCTGTAGTTGGTGGTGGGGTGTTGGGCTTCACAGGTGGAAAATTGATACAAAGAAAGAAACAGAAAATGATAGAGAAGCTCACTTCCAGCTGTCCAGATCTCCCCAGCCAAACTGACAAGAAATGCAGTTAGGAACCAAACTTTGTCTTCTTGGCACCAACATGTCTCCCTGAATGAGGTCGGTTGCTGCTGCTGCTGCTGCTGCTGCTACTGGAAACTCATCAGCCTCTGGACTTGGCATCTATGGAGGGAGTGTTCAAGTGCTATTGGGCTGTGGCATGAGGAGGTGGTTGGTGGCTTGTTGGGCTGTGGTTAAGAAATACCGAAGACAGAAGAGCCAGGGCCGAAGGGCGGGAGGGCAGCCTGCACCAGATAAAGCAAGTTCCAAGACTGCCAGACAGCAAGCAGACTTTCTACTGGAAGCGTGAACCTGGAACCTGTAATATTGTCATGGGTTTGAGATGTAGATATTTTGACCTGGAGACCCTAAGGAGAGGTGTCAAAAGAGATTGTTTAGGCTTAAGAAGAGGAGGAGGCAGCCAAACCTCTCTCATCCGAGAATGAGTCCAGAACACAGGAGGGGTACCAGGGAGCCTAGAGTGGAGTCCCTGTTATGGTGTTTTTGTCCAACTGTCTTTTTCTGCAAAGGAAGCACATAGTATAAGGCAAGGGAGCACACAGCTCAGCTTCCTCTTCAAATATTTTCACTCGTGGCACCAGCTGCTTCTCTGAACTTTTCCTCCTGCCTCTCTTGAAATAAAAAACTGAACCAAATAGAATCTCATGTGCTAGGATACCTCTCAAGCCACCGGCTAAAACTTCTGGCTTTCCAACAGGTCTTCTAAATCACCTTCATGATCCAGATCCAGGGCCTTTTGCCTTCCCTTCCTTCTGCTTTGGAAAAGGCCTTTGGTTTGGGGTAGGAGAGTAAGGTCTGAGCTATGTGAAATGAGGACTCATGCTATTTTTCTGCTCTCATTCTTACATGCGTTCAACCTTCCTTGTAACTCTCTAAGACGTGAAGGAAGAGAGAGATGGAGAAGAATCTCCAAGTATTTCCAACATTGTTAGTTTGAACTTTATTTTATATTTTTAAAAGCAGGAGAGCAATAGAAAAGTCATTTCATGGGGGCATTTTCCAGTTTCTGGGACTGATATATCTGCCAATGGGGAACCTCTGACACTTGAGTCTTTGGGAGCGAAATAGCAGTTTTCTACCTCAGTGTGTTCACACATTTTCTCCAAGAGTTTGCTCCCCCTCGTCGCTCCACAGCCATTCTGGCTTCCCAGGAAGCTGTTTACCTCTCACACACTCAGTTGAGCCAGACTCAGGCTTGATGAAGGGTTTGTGGTGCTTAATCCAACACTTGATCAAGGCACAGTGCACCCCAACCCAACTCTTCTCCCAGTCAGCAGGAAGCTTTGAAAATTGGGCAGTTTATCTTCACAGTGGCAGCCTCAAATGGTACCCCCAGCTCATCTGAAATAGGAAGGAACCACCTTTTGCCTTATCCTTATCTTTGAGAGCATTAGAAAGGGAGCCTCATCACAAAGGTGGAAGCACTCTCTACTCAGAAGCCCAGGGTCTAGATCAGGGGTCCTCAAACTTTTTAAGCAGGGGCCCAGTTCACTGTCCCTCAGACCATTGGAGGGCCAGACTATAGTAAAAACAAAAATTATAAACAAATTCCTATGCGCTGCATACATCTTGTTTTGATGTGAAGAAACAAAATGGGAACAAATACAATATGTGGCCCGTGGGCCGTAGTTTGAGGACCACTGGTCTAGATGGAACTGATCTGTCCTTCTCCCTTTCCATGGGTCTCAATCTGTAATTAATACTCCCCACCCAATCCCTGCCAGCCCAGAACCAGCAGTAGTCTGTTACCCTCAGCACCATTGCAGATCAGACCGGCTTTGATGCAGGAGGAATCTTTCATTTCATGTTGGGCTTTCTCCTATTACTCTAGTGGTCTTCATGTGGAGACAAATTACAGCTCTTTTTTTTAAAGGTTTCATTACATGATTTATTTAGAAATTCTATCTTATTTTTCCATAGTCGATTCTAGTAGTCAATCTTAGCAGTTTTAGAAGTGCTTCATCAACTATAAATTACATATGAATAAACTGTAAACTTTTCAAAAATGTGATCAACCACTTTGCCACAAACTAAACTGACAATTATATGCCCTACATTATGAGATTAAATTTATCTTCTCTTATTAATCATATCTTTTTACTTTCATTCACCATTTTTAAGTAAAATGGAAGGAACACAGATTCTGGGCCTGAGAGATAGCGCAGAGGTAAGGCGTTTGCCTTGAATGCAGAAGGACTGTGGTTTGAATCCTGGCATCCTGTAAGGTCCCTGAGCCTGCCAGGAGTGATCTCTGAGTGTAGAGCTAGGAGTAACCCCTGAGTGCTGCCAGGTGTGACCCCCCTCCAAATTAATGAGGCTTCGTTTTGGTTTAGGGGCCACACTCAATAATGTTCAAGGTCTACTCCCAGCCCTATGTTTTTGGGGCTTCACTCCCAAAAGTGCTTAGGAGAAGGGTGCCAGGGATTGATCCTGGGATCAGCACATAAGAGCATGCGCTGAATATGCACTCAGCCAATTACACTATTTCTCTGGCCCTCTAAGTATTCATTTGGGATAAATGGAGCACTCATAAAACGCTTTAGCTTTGGTAAACTGAGACTTTCTCCATGAAGCAGAGGATGTGAATTGTTTTGACTGTATCTGTTGTTTTTTTTTGTTTGTTTGTTTCTTTTTAACTGTATTATGCATAGTGGTACAATCTTGCCATTATGTGAGTGTTCCCTAGTGTGTTTTTTGTTTTAAAATATGTTGGTTACTATCTGTTAACTTGACTTCCTAATAGGTTGCTATTCAGAATATAAGAAAACACTCTTAGGGAAGAATTTGTGTTTATTGAATAATGTCTATCTGTTGGGCACTCATTAAGCTGGTTACAGGTAAGGAATAATTGGACAAATTTATGGAGGTTTTCAACTACAGAAGATGAAGCTAGGTGATTGCAAAGCCCATAGAATTACAGAACTTCCTTTCACTCTCATACATTGCTGCTCCTCTACACAAAATTGAATGGTCACTTCACATTATGTAAAGCAAGTTTACCTTAGTTACACACAACAGTCCTTTATTTACACTTTTGTTTTGTTTTGTTTTGGAGGGACAACATCTGTGGTGCTCAGGAGTTACTCCTGGATCTGAATATAGCAGCAACTCTTGGCAGTGCTTAGGGGATCATCTGGGATGCCTGAGTTGTCTGAGAGTTGTCAGAACCTGGGTTGTCAGACCCAGGTTGTCTGAGTGTAAGGCAAATCCCCTACCCACTCTATTATCACTCCAGCCCCTACACTTTTTAATAAAATTCCTGCCCTTCCTCATTGTGTCCAGCAGCTTCAAAAATATTTATCCCACCCACAGATCCTGCAAATATGCTTAGTGTTGGTGGGACCCAACCATTAACTAAAAGAGTACTTTTCATATTTAATTACAAAATAGGTTCAAATGCTTCTCAGAAGAGCCTTACACCCAGCTGAGCCTGGTTTGATCCCTGGGTCCCTGAGCTCTATCAGGAATGATCTTCCATCACAACACTACTGATGTGACCCCAAGCCACAAGCATAAATATATACATATATGTATATGTGCATGTATTTATCCAGTGAAACACAGAAACCACGCATTGCTTTAAAAATGAGCGATTTTGGCTCTTTCCTTCTTTTCCTACTTCCCATCTCTCCTTTCTTTGCTTCCGTTCCTTCCCTCTTTTCTTCCTTCCCTCCTTTCCTTCTCTCCCTTTCAAACCTTCTTCTTTCCTCCCTCCCTCCCACCCTTACCTTCCTTCCTTCCCTCCCTCTGGTTGAGAGAGGAGAGAACGATTTTGGAGCCAGAGTTACAGTACAGCAGTAGCGCGTGCCTTGCACGTGGTAGATCCGGGATTGACCGAGGTTCAATTGCTGGCATCCCATATGGTTCCTCAAGCCTGCCAGGAGCAATTTCTGAGTGCAGAGCCAGGAATAACTCATGAGTGCAGCCAGATGTGGCCCATTCAAAAAAGAAAAAATCCGATTTTTCTCAGGGCCCCCTTCGTTGTTGCAGTACGAAATCAGGGAGGATAAATAAAAATAATAAAGACAAGGAAACACTCAGAAGAAAGGGTCTCCTGTGAGATGGGGCATTTTCTCTTGTAATAAAGTTGCCTTTGATGGTGGGTTTCAGGTATTTATGCATTTGAACAGTAATTCAACCAGACATTCATGCTTGGGTTTCTGTTGGATCAATCTTTTCTCAGAAGTCACTGCCTTCTTCAATTCCATTAGGAGTCCTCAATCTGAAACTTAGCAGTCAACAACTTTACCTTCATTCTAGCTTCTCACGGTGTCATGTCCTATAGGTTCCATTCTGAATGTTCACTCCTGGCATCCACTTCTAAATGAATATACAGCCATTGGTATGTGTACTTCACTCCACCCTCTCCTTCACTTTTAAATTTTCTTCACATCACAGCCACAGAATGAGAACCAATGTGTCTGCTTTACCCACCAAACATTTTCATATATCCTACTGAATACCCATCACAATTAAAGGCCTTTAGACTGCCATTCACTGCTTTCTAGAATCTGACCCAGTTTTATTTATTCAAACTTATCATTGATAGTAGTCCCAAGAATTTCAAGGTGTCCTATGATAAATGGACAAACAATAAACTACATTTTTGTTTTGTTTTGATTTTGTTTTTGTGCCACACCTGGTGACACTCAGGAGAAATCACTCCTGGCTCAGGGGATCATATGGGATGCAATGAGATCGAACCCAGGTATGTCCTGGGTCAGCTGTGTGCAAGGCAAACACCCTACTCCTGTGCTATCGCTCGACCCCAACATTTTTTCTGGAATAAAATAATTTATAAGGCAATATTCCATCTTTAAGCCTTGAGCAAATTTCAGTTGTTTCCTATGGTAAATAACCATTATACTCCCTCAAGCCCACCAAGAGGAAAAAAATACATTTTTTTCCCCTTTGATACAGTATTATTTGTGATCTGAGAGCCAAAACCTGAGGACCTTTTGTGTAGCCGCCTAGATTCCAATCTGGCATGGACAGTTTCCCAGCTCCAAAGAGAAATTTGACAATTAACTATTGGAGAAAAACACTAATGAATACATGTCATTCACATATTTCTCAAATACTTGAGGTCTACCTATATTTAGTTATCACTATAATTTCATGTATTTTATCTCTAAAAGATGTTTATTAAGTCTTTCAAGGTATTTTTCATTATATTGCCAAACCTTTGGTATTTGTGAAGTAAATACAATACCCAGCAGTGAAATTTTCTGAAGTTTTAGAAAGCATATTTATGATGTTGCTGAAAGATGATTGTAAGGAAAACATGCAATAAATCCAAAATCTCTGAATGAATGTGACTGTTGTGTGTTCACTGTCCTAACAGAGGACATGGATAAAATAATATGAGGACAAAAGTAGGGGTGATCAACTTCCTGAAAAGGAAGGGGAAGAAGGCTTTGTCGCAGTCTGAAGGAGAATATTGCTGATTGAAGAAGGGTGATGGGATTTCAAGGAGCAGAGGAAGCGCATGGACAAAAGGTACAATACACGAAAGGACTTAAAGAAAACCAAGGAACTGAATATTGTAACAAAACTGGTTAACTAGAAATATAGATGAGTGGTTATATTTAATAGTCTTTGTTCAAAGTAATTGCTGTCTTGCCTTACATCTATGGCAATCTTTTGAGTTTTTCATTTTGCTCTTGTTGCCAGGAAACTTAGTAATAAACCTCATATTTGCTTGGATTTTGAAAAGCATATTTCCTCTGCTTTTCCACATGCAAGAAATGATTTGTGCTTTCTTGCCTGTGCTGTAAGACCCTCTGCTTAGTATTGAATACCTACTTTTTTGTCTTGCTACTTGGTCCATAAATATTTCTTGGAGATGCACTGAGAAAATAGTCATGAAACTTACCTCTGTGCCCAAGGCCTTTATGGCTGAGCTTTTCATCTCTATATGACTATCTCTTGAACACCTCAGTGGATCCCATTTTTATTCCTGCTAAACTCAGCAATATTGTACAACTTTATAGGGGGTCAATTTGTGATTTTGAGGCCACACCCTGTGCTGTCAGGGCAAATCCCCCACCAGTTCTGTGCTCAGTCACTCCTGAGGGGCATTTAGGGGATCATGCGGTACCAGAGATGGATTGGGGGCCTCCAGTATGCTAACAGGATACAGTTCTTTCCTCCATAGTGGTGTAGTCTTCCCAACTAGACTAGAAGCTTCTTTGAGGAAAGGGGCCATATTGCTCTTTTGATAGAGATTATGAGGAGGAATCAACCATACATTTGGGTATGGCTCAGACACTTAGGTGATGGTGATGGGTGAGGCCATGCCAACCATCCTGCCATATGAGAATGGAGAGAAGCTTCCTGACCAAAGCTTGGCTCAGCACTCATTTTTACGTTAACAGCAATACAACAATCTGGAAGATATTTCTAGGATTTGTAAGCCAGGAACGGAACATTTCAGAATTTAGATATTTCTATTCCCTTTCCCAATTAAAAGTCATAATTTGGAAATGTGCAGCTGCCATGAATCAGTGAAGAAATAGTATGGGAACTACAATTTATTTTCTGATTTATCATAAGGTAGATATGGCCAGATAGTAGTCCCAAGGATTCACCATCTGTGGTGCTTGTGCATTAAAACTTCAGCACTGGGAAGCTAATTATTCTATGAAGCAAGTAAAGATGGAATAAAACGAAGACAGGGCTAAAGTGAAAAAAATCTTTTTCTTTTGACAGGATATGAATCTAGGACTCAGATACTCAGATTCCTTCTAGATTCCTTTCAGATTCATTCCACTGAATTGCCTATTTCTAAGCTAACAGGATTCTCCGTAGGTATCAATCCCCTTCTTTCTCCTCAGGATTTTATTGCTCATAACAGGTTAATACAGGACTTCCTTAACCTCCCCTCCTCAGTGTTCTTGCTTATTCCTTGGGATGATGCAGAGGACTGAAGAATTAAAACATGTCAAGTGCACTTGATGAGTCTGGATGAAAGTGATACATGGGAGTTGTAACCACTATACTAACAATCACTGTTATTTCTGGAAGTGTTGGTATTTGTCAAAATTTATTTCCTTTAATATGGAGCATGAGCCACATCTAGCAGGGTTCAGGGCATCACTCCTGGACATAGCAATACAACTTAGGGACCAGACTGGATGCCAGGAATTGAACCCTGTTTGACTGCATGCAAGTCAAGTGCCTTACATGCCATAGGTATGATCTCTCCAGTGAATTTTTGCCAAAGCTTAAAACAAATAATAAAAAATTTAAAAAGTACCAGGTGCCTACATAATGTATTAGATACTCAAGACAAGTGAGTCTTGATACAAAACCCAAAAAGTCTTAAAGTGACTTTTGAAAAGTAAATATTAAGCTGGACTAATGATGACAGCTGCCTCATAGGTAAAATGAAATGTTTTTCATCTTGATTTAGAATGATAACACATTCTAAATGTGTAGTCCCGGGGATGAACTCAGTGTAGAATACTTGTCCAGCATGCAGGAGAATGAGAGTTCAATCCTGAACACTGGGTGTAGACATTTGTACTTTAATCTCTAGGCAGTTGCACAGGCACCACACTGGACACACAAGGGTGTGATTCCCAACATCACAACCACTAAAAGAAAGGGAGGAGAAAGTACTGTCCAGGATGGGAACAGCAGAGTAAATGGCGT
>PVKC010049644.1:0-10682 GCA_004027635.1 Crocidura indochinensis
GTTGCTGTTTCTGACCCTTTGAATATGCTTATAGTCTCTTGCCACCCATTTTGGTGTTGTAAAAATAGAATTTTAGGAGAGCTAGGAGTTTGGCCTAACCTCTGTTCCCTAGAGCAGTGTTTCCCACAGTTAAGTTCAACCTGTTCTGTGCCATTATCATTTACACTCTAGCTTATTGTTCTATGGGAATTTGTCTCTGGAAGAGAAACTTCACCTAAACAAGTTTGCCTCCCTTTTTAGAGCAACCCCATGATTGACAGGTTCTCAGGCAAGAACCTGCTCTTAATATGAATTTTATTATTATAACCGAATAATCTGACCAAAGAAAAATAAACCCCTGCCTATTCAGCTACTTTGGCTCCCTGCATTATATTTTCTTCTTGTATTGCTTGCTACTTAGCTGCCATATTGAAATGACAATCAAATATTGTCTTTAGATATCCTTAAAGATTTTGGTAGTGCTCAGTTATAAGTTCATTTGGATTCAGGTTTTTGATATTTATTGGGAAAGGGACACTGTTGATTATTACTGTTTCGGTTTCTTTACTTATAATTGATATGTATAGGTTTTATATTTCTTTTGATTCTCTATTGGATGGTTGTATGGATATAAAAATTCATTTATTTCTTATAGATACTCATTTTAATAATGAAATAATTTATGGTAGTTTCTTATAAACGTTTTTGCTTCTGTGGTATATATTGGAAGTAATCTTGTTTATAATTCTATTTACCATTATCTCTATCTTTTGTTGGTCAATCTAAAGGATTGTAAATTTTATTTCTTCAGTAAATCAGATCTTAGTTTCATTTGTTTTGTTTAAATAAAAGTTTTTATCTTCTACTTTATTAAATTATACTATAAATTATATTTTCTTCTCCTAAATTTTGGATTAATTTTTATAATTTATACTTTCCCACATTTTTCCTGGTATAAGGGTAATGGTAATAAGGGTAATTTATTTGCTATTATTATTTTGTGATGTAAAGACTACTTTGCTATTAATGCCTTTTTGGTTTTTTTTGTTTTAAGACTACAAACTTCAGTATTCAAGGTTAACTGATGCTCTGAACTCAGGATCACCCTTAGCACTGCTTAGGAGGTCATAATGTGTGCCTGGTTATGTGCAAGGCAATTGACTTAACATACTATCTCTCTAGATCTTTATATTTCTTTGTAATACTGTTCTCCTTCATTGCACTGTTTATTATAACTGACAACCTTGTTTATGTATTTCTTTAGCTAGTTTTGATACTTATATTTCTTCATTGATTGTATAATTCCTAAGTAGCATTTTACTCCAAATATAGTAAATATTTCTAGTTTAAGTTTTGTGATTTATATCCAGTTTTATGCCAGAAAATATATGATAATGTAAGATAATTACCTCATCAAAAATAGAAAAAAAGTACTACCTAAGTACTTCCTTAGGAAGAGAGTCTTACCTTTTATATGGATAACCAGGGTTCAATCCCCAGCACCACATATGGTTGTTAAACCCACCAGAAATGGTCCCTGATCATAGAGCAAAGAATAAGCCCTGAGCATCAGCACCCCAGCACCAGCCCCAAAGCCAAAATAATAAAATAAAACATTCATCATTGCCTTTGTAAGTAGTATGCATATCAAAACTATAATTATATACACCTGTGAAAATTTGCTGTTAAAAAGCTAAAAAAAGCTAAAAAAAAACTAATTCCACAGATCTTATCATGTAAACTCATTGACCCAGATTCACAACTAATCTTGCAAATGCTGCATGTCAAGTCAATAAAAACTCAGGAGTAGGCTAATGTTCCAACTGAAAATGTTCCAACTCATTGGAAGTGGGCTGGCTGAATCCTGCCCTGATGAAGTCCTGGAGGCTATACTCACACCACAGAGCCATGGTACAGACCAGGAAAATGGCCCAACTTCACTGCCTAATCATTAATCTCTGCAGAGGTGCCAAGCCAACAAAAAATTGAGATACACCAGTGTTTGTGTTGAGAACTTTGAGTTCTTCTTTGTGAAGAATGGAAGCCTCCTACCTCATATTGCTGGAATCTTCAGCAACCACATCCCTAGCCCATAGTCATTGACATGAAAAGTAAAGGCCCAGGTCTAAAGCTTCATCACCGATCTCGAAAGAGATGCAACACCAGCCAAGATGTTAAAATTCACTGGCTGGGTTTCATAGCTAGTGGTCTTCCTGGAATATACCCCTACATATATCGCTGTCCAACATCTCCAAATTCAAAAATACTGACATCCTCATGGGAGAAAACTAAATTAGATGGAAAGTAATTTAGGCACCAACTAAGATCAGTAATCAAAATCAAAAACAGAAAAGTTAACTAGCAACCAATATCTTAGTAAAATCTCAAAACATAGCCTAATTGGTGTCAAGGTGAGATACAGAAATTTTCACATATTTTCTTTTGTTGAAATATTTTTTCTATAGTTCTCTTAGACAGTGTGTTATAGAAAGTGGTATAAAATAATTATATATTGTCTTCTAAGGGAGCAGATCATGGAGGTAGGTGGGAAACTGGAGACAACATTAGAAGGAAGGTCTTACTAATGGAGGAACTGGTGTTGGAACACTGAATGCTCATTACAACTACTTCATGAACCATGGTGATTAAATCAAGTATAATTATAAAAATGACTAGAAAATGTTGGGAAGCTATGCAGAATAAGTTGATGCAGAAGACCCTTCTTATTTCCACAGAAACAGTACAGAGGTTTCTCAAATATGAAATCTACAGCAATTTCCTGTTGTGTCTTTGTATGTAATTTCCTTCTTTGATTTGGTGCTTTCAATATTCTGTCACTATGTTTTGTTTTGTTTTGTTTTTGTCATTCTTATTAGAATGGATCTTCTAATATTTTCATTTGGATCTTTTTTAGATGGTACATTTCAGGTACCCTGGAAGTGGTTACATGCACTTTTTGGTTCTGGGAAGTTCTCACCACTGATATATTTGACTGTTGCTTCTTCATTAATTATATTCCTGGCCCTTGGGATTCCCATAATTCTTCGGGGTTTTCCTCTTAAATATATCCCACATTTCTCTTGTCTGCTATTCATGTAATTTTAGTCATTTTTTCACCTTCTTCTGTTGGCCAGAGTTTATGTGCATCTCATCTTGGAGCTCACTAATTTTGTTTCCAGCTTATTGCTACTTTGTGACTAGGACTTCCAAGGATTTTTTTCTTTTTCTTTTTTTTTTTTTTTTTTTTTTTTTTGGTTTTTGGGTCACACCCGGCAGTGCTCAGGGGTTACTCCTGGCTCCATGCTCAGAAATTGCTCCTGGCAGGCACGGGGGACCATATGGGGTACCGGAATTCGAACTGATGACTTTCATGCAAAACTGATGTTTTGCATGAAAGACAAACGCCTTACCTCCATGCTATCTCCCGGGGCCCCAAGGATTTTTTTCAATTCTCCTATCAAATTCTTCAGTTCTGACACAAATGCTTACAGTTTTCTAACTTCTGCTCTCATTTTAATGGTTTCCTGTTAACATTGTTTCTTTAAGTTTCTTAAACGCCATAAATAATTCCTTTTTTTCCAGTCCTTATCAGAAAGATTATATAGCTGGTTATCATACTTTGAGTCTTCTTATCTTTGCTCAATAAGCATAGTGGGAGTTGTGTTGCTTTCCCCTTGTGAATTTTGTTTATTCCTTGTGTGTTGTGTTGATAAGTGTCTAGAGTCAGGATATAAGTGTGTACTCTCTGTGAGATATAAAGAAGAAAAATATCACACTGCTGCCAATGCAGCTGTGCACTTAGCAAGTATCCTCACCTGGGGGCAAAATGGCTAGATCTAGCTAGCTTCCTGACTAATTCTGAGATGTTTTGCGTTCCTAAAATTTTTAATCCATTACATAATAACTTTATCTTTAATCATCTTTTTACATTGTTTTTCAGACTTTACCATATAACTTAATCATGCAAGTCCTGAAACTTCATTTATTTCATGTTATGGTGATAGGTAAAGAGTCCAGATTAAAGTAACCACAGGTTTAGTTTAGTCTACTTATTGGCTTAGAGACAGCCTCTTTTCTATGTTCTTATATAGTTTGTCCTCAAGCTAATTTTTGTCTCCAAAGATTTTTTTATATATATTTATTTTTCACATTAGTAAATAAATCATTTCATGTTGGCTCCATTTTGATAAGCTCATTGAAACCCAATTTTACAACATACCAACAAAATTTGCTTTAAGTATTATCATTTGGTATTAAGAATACAAAAGGGACCGAGAGATTGCATGGCAATAAGGCGTTTTCCTTTCATGCAGAAGGTCATTGGTTCGAATCCCGGCATCCCATATGGTCCCCCGAGCCTGCCAGGAGTGATTTCTGAGCATAGTGCTAGGAGTAACCCCTGATCACTGCTGGTTGTGACCCCCCCTCCAAAAAAATAACAGAAAACAAAAAAATAACAAAAACAACAGAAAAAAGAATAAAAAATTTGTGGAGACACATTTAGTGTATGCATTCTTCTGGGAATAAATATGAAACATTAAGACAATGCACAAATAGAGGATAATATTGTTTGTAACAGATGCTGCCTTGGAATTTGTTTTGTGGCTATGCAGGTCTTTGAATTTTGTATGTTAAATTAGTGTATAGGGGCTCAGAGTGTTAGAATAAGTACGGTAGGATAGGAGTCCTCAAACTATGGTCCCATGGGCCACATGCAGCCCACCAAGAACATTTATGCAGCCTGCTGAGTGTTTTTGCCACCAGTTTGTCCAGTTTAGCAGAAAACTCATTCCAGGCCAGAAGAGCTCATGTGTGGAATATGCACTGCTCTCTCTGACTCTCCTACTCTCTCTTTCTCAACTCCTCCTCTCAGTCTCTGGCAGGGGTTCGCAAACTACTGCCACCAAAAGCAGACTCATAGTTCTCATTGAAATGCGGGTAAGTTTGTTGATTTAACTTTATTTGTTCTTCATTTTAAAGATTGTATTTGTTCTTGTATTTTTTCCCTATTTTTTTTCATTTTATTTTAATCATAGTGGTTTACATGATATTCACAGTAATATTCCATTTACAAATAAACATTGAATCAGGGGAATTCCCATCACCAAGTTGTCCTCTCTCCACCTTCATTTTTTTAATTCAAAATAAAATGTGTGTAGTATACATAGGAATTTGTTGATAATTTTTTAAAACTGTAATCTGGTACTACAATGGTCTAAGGGACAGTGAATTGGCTCCCTGTTTAAAAAGTTTTAGGACCTCTGGGGTGAGGCCACATGCCCGGCTAAGGGTTATGACTATTCTCAGTACTCCATTGACCCTCAGCCTATCAGGATTGAATCCTGAGCACAGATAAAACAATAAGCTTGTGCACCACTGAGTGTGATCCCAAGAAGGAATTAACATACAAGATTTCTGAAGCTTATGATATTAAATGTCTTTACTGTACAACCTAATAAGTAGTTCTAGGTCTGCCTAGATGTCAACACTACTTTCTCTTTTATCAATGAGGAATGTCACTTTTCCTGTACCCTCACTGCTCTTTCCTACGAATCACCTCACTTCTCTTGTCCCTTTATAGTGGATGGTATCACAAGTCATGTCCCCAACTTGACAATGCAGAATAGTCATTTACACTCTTATGTTTATTGTAGTACTATTCAAAATAATCAATATCTGAAAACAACTCAATTTCTCAACAACAGATGAATATATAAAGAAATTATAATGCATCTGCCGAATGGAATAATATGCAGCTATAAGGAAAATGAAGTAATGAATTTTGCTTTTACATGAATAAACATGATAGATATTATGCTCAGTGAATGGGAAAGGGCATGTATTAATTGCATTCATCTGTGGGATATAAAACAATTCTTTGAAATAAGACCCCGAAACAGTACAAAGGTGAGGGTACTGGTACATCATAGGAAGCAGGTGGTTTAACTAATCCATTCTTCCATATTCTGTTTTGTTTGTTTGTTTTGTTGGTTGGTTAGTTTTTGGGCCACACTGGTGGCGTTCAGGGATTACTCTTAGATCTGCTCTGAGAAATCGCTCCTAGCAGGCTCTAGGGACCATATGCAATGCCAGGATTCGAACCACTGTTCGTGCTGGATCAACTGTGTACAAGGCAATCTTCCTACCACTGTGATATGTCTCTGGCCTCATACATTATTTCTTAATTATTTCATTTAAACTGCTGACTTTGAATGAAGTTATTATCATAGGGCTTAGATCCATGTTTCTGTAGAAGTTTGGTATGTTTTTGAAATTTTCCTTACCATAAAGCTGCCCATTTAGTTCTTCTTGTCTTCTTAGTTTTGAGTCTGGTAATTCACTGAGTTGTTTATACTTGAAGTTCTGTATTATTTCTTCACATCTAAATGAGAGTATGACTGGGCAAATTATTTGTGGTGAGGCATTTAACTCAATTAGTTTTGATGTCATTTTACTATAACCCTCCTTTTCTTTGGGCCCACAGGGACTCATTTGAAAAATCTACTGTAAAACTTAAGCATGCTTCTTTTTATGTAATTTCCTTTGTTGATCTTTTTACTTTAGGTATTCTATCTCTATGGCATTGTTAATATGATTAGGATATATTGGAAACTTAATTTGTGTCTATTTTAGGTAGTACACTTCAAGCCTCTTGAATCTGTGTACAAGAATTCTTTAACTTTGGAGATGTCTTAGTGATGATTTCTTTTTGTCAAAATTAAATTCCTGGGTCTCTGGGACTCTACTATGTTTTTTGTATGTTTTTTGTTTGTTTGCAGGCCACATTTGATACTACTCAAGGATAATTCCTAGATCTGCACTTAGGGATCACTATTTGTGGCCCTCTGGGGGCCATATTCGGTGCCTGGGATTGAACTCAGTTTGGCCACATTCAAAGCAAATGACTTACCCATTGTCATACAACTCTAGCCTTTTGGTGATTTTTATGTTGTGACTTGAATTAACCCCAGAGTTCTATTGTCTATCGTTCATTTATTTTGAGGATTTATTTCATCTTTTGTTGTTGTCTTCGTACATGATGTTAGCTGGGGGTCTAAGTTCAGTTATTTGCAAGTGGCTAGCGAATTGTGCCAATACCACTTGTTGAAGAGGCTTTCTTTGCTCCATTGAGGATTTCATGCTTCTTTATCAAAAATTAGGTGGCTGTATGTCTGGGGGACATTTTCTGAGTATTCAAGCCTATTCCACTGATCTGAGGGCCTGCCCATGTTCCAATACAATGCTGTTTTGATAACTATTGCTTTGTAGTAAAGTTTAAAATTGGGGAAAGTAATTTATCCCATGTTCTTTTTCCCAATGATTGCTTTCGCTATTCTAGGGTGTTTATTGTTCCAAATAAATTTCAAAAGTGCCTGATCCACTTCTTTGAAGAATGTCATGGGTATCTTTAGAGGGATCGCATTAAATCTGTATAATGCCTTGGGTAGCATTGTCATTTTGATGTTGTTAATCCTGCCAATCCATGAGCAGGGTATGTGTTTCCATTTCCGCATATCTCTCTTATTTCCTGGAGCAGAGTTTTATAGTTTTCTTTGTACAGGTCCTTCACATTTTTAGTCAAGTTGATTCCAAGATATTTGAGTTTGTGTGGCACTATTGTGAATGGGGTTGTTTTCTTAATGTCCATTTCTTCCTTATTACTATTGGTGTATAGAAAGGCCATTGATTTTTGTGTGCTAATTTTGTAGCCTTCCACCTTGCTATATGAATCAATTGTTTCTAGGAGCTTTTTGGTAGAGTCATTAGGGTTTTCTAAGTAGAGTATCATGTCATCTGCAAAAAGCGAGAGCTTGACTTCTTCCTTTCCTATCTGGATTCCCTTGATATCTTTTTCTTGCCTAATTGCTATAGCGAGTACTTCCAGTGCTATGTTGAATAGGAGTGGTGAGAGAGGACAGCCTTGTCTTATGCCAGAATTTAGAGGAAAGGCTTTTAGTTTTTCTCCATTGAGGATAATATTTGCCACTGGCTTGTGATAGATGGCCTTAACTATATTGAGAAAGGTTCTTTCCAGTCCCATCTTGCTGAGAGTTTTGATCAAGAATGGGTGTTGAACCTTATCAAATGCGTTCTCTGCATCTATTAATATGATCATGTGATTTTTACTTTTCTTGTTGTTGACGTTGTGTATTATGCTCATAGATTTATGATGTTAACCATCCTTGCATTCCTGGGATGAAACCTACTTGATCGTAATGTATGATCTTCTTAATAAGGCATTGCATTCTATTTGCCAGAATTTTGTTGAGGATCTTTGCGTCTGCATTCATCAGCAATATTGGTCTGTACTTTTATTTTTTTTTGTTGCATATCTTTCTGGTTTCAGTATCAAGGTGATGTTGGCTTCATAAAAGGTATTTGGGAGTGTTTCTGTTTTTTCAATTTCATGAAAGACTCTTTCCAGGATTGGTAGTAGTTCCTCTTGGAAAGTTTGAAAGAATTCATTAGTGAATCCATCTGGGCCTGGGCTTTTGTTTTGGGGCAGAAGTTTGATTACCGTTTTTTCCATCAATAGTGATGGGGGTGTTTAGATATGCTACATCTTCTTCCTTCAACCGTGGAAGATTATAAGAGTCCAAGAATTTATCCATTTCTTCCAGGTTTTCATTTTTAGTGGCGTAGAGCTTCTCATAGTAGTTTCTGATTACTCTTTGAATCGCTGCCATATCAGTAGTGATCTCTCCTTTTCCATTCCTAAAGCGAGTTCTCAATTTTCTCTCTCTCTCTTTCTTTGTTAGTTTTGCCAGTGGTCTATCAATCTAGTTTACTTTTTGAAAGAACCAACTTCTGCTCGTTGATCTTTCGGATTGTTTTTGGGTTTCCACTTCATTGATTTCTGCTCTCAGCTTTGTTATTTCCTTCTGCCTCCCTATTTTTGTGTCTTTTTGTTGAGCACTTTCTAGTTCTAAGAGCTGTGTCATTAAGCTACTCAGGTAAGCCCCTTCTTCCTTCCTGATGTGTGCTTGCAAAGCTATAAATTTGCCATGTCCCATAAATTCTGATAGTTTGTGTCTTCATTATCATTTGTTTCCAAAAACCTTTTGATTTCCTCTTTGATTTCATCTCAGACCCACTGGTTATTCAGTATGCGGATCTTTAACTTCCAGGTGTTAAAAGTTTTTCTTCTTTGTTCCTTTGGAATTCACAAATAATTTCAGAGCCTTTAGGTCAGCAAAGGTAGCGTGCAAAATTACTATTCTCTTGATGTTATGAAAATATGTTTTATGTGCCAACATGTTGTCTATCTTGGGGAATGTCCCATGTACATTGCAGAAGAATGTGTATCCTGGTTTCTGGAATATATATCCACTAGGCCTCTTTCTTCCATTTCTCTCCTCAGGTCGAGTATATTCTTGTTGGGTTTCAGTCTGGTTGACCTATCCATTGTTGACAAAACCGTGTTGAGGTCCCCCACAATTAATGTGTTGCTGTTGGTGTTATTTTTCAACTTTGTCAACAATTGTATTAAATATTTTGCTGGACCCTCATTCGGTGCATATATGTTTAGAAGCGTGATTTCTTCCTGCTCTACATACCCCTTGATTAATATATAATGTCCATAATTGTCCCTTACAGCCTTCCTGAGTATAAACCTTGCATTATCTGGTATTAGTATGGCCACTCCAGCTTTTTATTGGTGTTGTTTGCTTAGGTAACTTTCCTTCAGCCTTTTATTTTGAGTCTATGTTTTTTCTGACTATTCAGATGCGTTTCTCGTAGAAAGCAGAAAGTTGGATTGAGTTTTTTGATCCATTTAGCCACTTTTTGTCTCTTAACTGGTGCATTTAGTGCATTGACATTGAGAGAAATAATTGTCCTGGAATTTGATGCCATCTTTGCCTCAAAATTTGGTGTGTCTTTTGCTTAGTCTTGTCTTAAATTGGGTCTTTCAGTTTTTCTCTTAAGATTTTTTTGAGTCTGTAAAGTTTCTGAGCTGTTTTTTGTCTGTGAAACCATGTATTTTTCCGTCAAACCGGAAAGTGAGTTTTGCTGAGTACAGTATTCTAGGTGAAGCAATCATTTCATTCAGTTTTGTCACAATATCCCACCACTGCTTTCTGGCCTTGAGTGTTTCTGGTGACAGGTCTGCTGTAAATATCAAGGGTGTTCCCTTGAATGTAATTTCCTTTTTTGATCTTGCCATTTGCAGAATTATGTCTCTATCTGTGGGGTTTGTCATTGTGACTAGGATGTGTCTTGGGGTATTTTTTCTGGGGTTTCTTTCAGTTGGTGTTCTTCGGGCATGCAGGATTTGATCACGTATATTCTTTAACTCTGGAAGTTTCTCTTTAATGATGTTCTTGACCGTTGATTCTTCCTGGAGGTTTTCTTCCTGTGACTCTGGGACTCCAATGATTCTTAAGTTGTTTTGTTTATCTTATCATAGACTTCTATTTTCATCTGTTCCCATTCTTTGACTATTTTTTCCATTGTCTGTTCGTTTGTTTTAATTTTTTTCCCAATCTCTCCCCTTGTATGGAGTTGTTATTTATCTCATCTTCCACAGCACCAATTCTATTCTCAGCTTCTTCTTACCTGGTGTTGAATTCATCCATTTTACCATTCAATTCATTTACTGAATTTTTCAGGCCTGATAGTTGACATGTTATTTCAGTTTGGTGTTTTGTGATTTCTGTCATCATATTTTCTTGGTTCTTATTAGTGTTCTGTTCAACTCGGTC
>PVKC010049645.1:0-10699 GCA_004027635.1 Crocidura indochinensis
ACTATAGGGATCATTCCTTGATTACAAAGGCTTTTGGAAAGTACCATCCTAGTTATCAAACATGGCAAAGGCAGACTTACTTTGAAATCTGATTGGAAACAAGTCTTGTAAGAGATGGTTGCATGAGAACCAGAATAGGACTGAAGATGGTAACAGTCAACTCTGGACTCTGTAGGAAGAGGGGAACAGCCCCAACAGAGGGACTTCCACTTATATTGTTACAGATTCCAAAATCAAGAGGTAAGAAAGTAGGACTCTGAGTATTTTCTCTATGGAGAGTGAGATATCTGAGGCAGGCTGTGGGAAGGACCATCCAGCTCTGTTGAGAGCAGACATCACCCTGCCCTAGGATACATGATATCTGGGAGATGATACCTGAGCTGAAAATAAGTGCAAGACTCCAGGGTATACATCTTACTTGATTCTAATCCTGGTTCAATCCCGGCACTGTTTATGGTCCCCCCAAGCACTGCCAACGATCCCTTTGGGAATATTCCCTGAGCCCCAATCTAGCCCCAATCTAGCCCCAATCCTTCAAAAGAATATTACACCTCAAGGAGAAGTGTGAGGTAAATATGTAGATTGGAGATGAGACATTCCAGAAGCAGGGCAATGCATGAACATTAGGGATTTGGGGAGATCTCTGTGGCCAATGCAATATGTACCTTCTCTAGGTTAGATGAAACCTGAGCTGGGAGATTCAAGAAAGGGGAACAAATCACAAGAGTTCACCAAGCCTAGAACTTTAGCCTTGGAGCTTTGCAATGTGCTCCCTACAATAGAATATAGACCCACCCCTTGGATTCATGCTCAGCGCTTCTTCCTGTCTTTTTGTTGGGTTGTATGGGATGAGTGAAGAGAAATGAAACCTCCCCACTTTGGGCTCAGGCGCCATATGTCTTCCCACTCTGGGCACGATGGGGGGTCTCCTTAATGACTTTCCTAATTCTCCGCCCTCCCGGCCCTTACATCGGCGTAGGCTGCACATATGGCTCTCTCCCTTCCCGAGGAATTGCTTTTCCTGATACCATTTCCTGTCACAACCTTAATATTCTTTTAATGTACTGCCGCTGCTGTCTGCAGAGCTAATCCGTCAGCCCTTGTTAGGGAGCTCTCACTTCGAACACCAGAGCCAAGGAGGGGTATCTCTGAGCTCCAAGCTCCAAGCTTTCTTGATGAAGTTGTTACCCTCCTAATTCTGTCTACTAAACAGGGACACAAATTCCAGGCTTGTGACATTTCAAGTTGGTATCAATTTAGTGATTCTCTGAGTAGGTTTGAATTGCTTCTTCATATTCGTTAGAATAGCAACAATGGCAGCAAAAATCTATGCTACTTTTTAAACTTGATCCCAATGCATCAAGAAGTCTAAAATAGAGCTGGATGAAAATGCTCAATGTCTCCAGGACCAAGGTTTTATTTTCTGTTGATCTTTACTTAGGCATCAGTAACTTTATATAGTTTATATAACTTTAATATCAGTTATAAAATGTTTGCCAGCTTTAGCAGGAGTGCAAAAGACAGTAACAGTAAAAGATATACTATTTCCATCTTAAGGTCCCAGAAAATCATTAGTGACCTAAAAGGAGTACAGAATAGTACCACCTAAGCAATGTTACCAAGAGTCGTAGAGGCATTCATTGGTTGAGCTAGCCAATAAAAACCTTTGGTTCATTCAACTTATTAACACCAATCATTTCATCAGAAATCGTAGGATGGAAAGAAAAAAAACCTCCCCCCTAGTGCATCAGTATGGCTCTGGGACATCATTATAGACACAAATACCTATATCTAACTATCAGTCCCATCACTCTAAGTGAATTTGAGAAATGAATCTCTACAGACATAATCTTCTACTGATTTGCAATGGGATTTGGGTCTGAGCAAGTTAATTAATTTTAATTTCTATTTTATAATATTAAAGTAACATGGTGGAAATAATGCTCACACAACTGGTGCAAAGTTACTGCCCTCCATCACCATCAAAATGCCCAATACTCTTCACAAATATCCTCATAAGTCTGAGAATCCAGAGGCTAAAATAAGATTAAATAAGGGGATTACACTTTATTTCCTCTTCTATCTAAACTGTAAGGAGTTGGACTAAAGAAGTATGATCCTTGGACCAACATTTTGATGTCCACAGTGGCTCTCCGCTCTACATAGACCATGTGAAGCTGGGGAAGAAGAGATGGTTGTTCCCATCTGACAGATCAGAACAACCGTCCCACATCAAACACTAACTTACTTGACTTGAACCTAGAAATCAGTTGATAACTTTGATTTGTGTCATAGTTGTTTGCAATAGGCACTTGAATTTTTGTCTTGGTTTTCCAAGGTACTAAAGCCTCACTATCCACACCTTTGTCCACTACCCATTTTCCATTACCACAGAAATCTATTTATGGTTGCATTAATAAAAGTTTTACAAAGAAAATTTGGCTGCTTTCATCAGATTAGCAACATCTCAAGGGCTCAAAAGCTACCCTGAGAGAGAGAAAGAGAGAGAGAGAAAAAAAAGAGAGAGAAGGCCATTGCTGTTGAGTTTAATTAGAAAGGTATTGCCACCATTGCTGAAAGTTTCTGCTTGACATAGGCCATGCTTAAAATTATGGCCATGTCATGAAGAGATATGGGGTTGAGCAATTTAGCCACCTTCTTTCCATTGCATTGGTTTGGTTACAATGCAGGCAGCAGAAATCTGAAATTTTGCAAAACTGAGAGCACTGGTAAAAAAAGAGAGAGATGAGCATTCACTCTCCTGAGTATCTGCATCAGTTAGGTGCCATTTTATGAAATATGAAAATAAAAGTGTATTCATACCTGCAAACCCCATTGAAGCCTCCAGAACCATATTTCTTCTTAGGACTGCTCAAACCCCTTTGTCCCCTTGCCCACCCCTCCTTTCCTTGCTGCTCTCCAGAATCCCTCTGCTTTGTAGCAAACACAGAGAGAAAGAGGAAGCTGTGGAAGCAGACGGGGGGTTGGCGATTTTGATGCATACGCTGAACGCTCCCAGGAACCTGGCATCCTTCTTTGAAATGATTTGGCACTAGCTTTCCATTTCCATGCCAGACCATGTTTTTCTAATTAGCTTCTCCCTCCTCAAAGCAGGTTGTGATTCGGGACATGTCGGATACAAAGAGGTTCTATGGCAGAGGAAACATAACGAGGCCTCTTCTGTTTACTCTCTGTTCCCTTTCTCCTTGGCTCATTTTCCACACAAGACCTTAGATGGGCATGTGTGTGTGCTCTACATGGCAAATTGTGTGGTACATGAAAGTGCCAGAGAGCAAAAATATAAAATAGAATCACTTCCTCTTGTTAATCTGCAACTTGGACAGCCAAGGCCATCACTGAGGACAAGCATCCAGCCTCTGTTTCCCCAAAGCAGCATCTGGTGTTCTGGCTGACCCTCTCCTGCACGTGTGTGGAAAGGCAGCTGGGGTTCTGGCTAATGACCAGTTCTGGGCAGCTTCGTCTTTCTAGTCGCCATCTTCTTTGGCTCACCTTGGCTCCCATCATTGGAAAGCGTTGTCTCCCATTGTATTTTTCAGAAAGACCATGTGTATCTCAGCACTCTTTAGAAGGAGAGGGCAAGGAGGGGTTCGATTCACTTGTTTCCACACATCTCCCATGCCTGGATGTGACTGATTTTGGAACTTCTGGTAGATCATGGACGGTTCAAATGCCTTCTATTTCTGGGAGTAGGGGTTAACTATCAATCTGAGGGAACGATTTTTGCCAACCTCTTTTCCCTAAGCGAAAGGTATTGCTATTCAAATAACCTAAAACAGTGTTGCCTATGAGAAATAGGCAAATGGAATGAAGGCAAAACCTACCAATCAAGCAAAAGTAGGTCTTAGCTAGTATATCTATCTGCAACATGATTTTCCCTGCATCAGTTCCCTTAGAGAAACGGTTTTTTGGGGGGTGGGGGTGAGCATCAAACACCAGTTTGATGCTCAGGAGTTACTCCTAACTATGCGTTCAGAAATCACCCCTGGCTTGGGGGAACCATATGGGATGCTGAGGGATCAAACCGTGGTCTGTCCTAGGCTAGCGCTTGCCTTAGCTCTAGTGCCACCACTCCAGTCCCTAGAGAAACTTTCATAGAGGAGGGTTCCAAGGTTAGTCGTGAGGTAACCCCTCTACACTTTCCCCCACGAGACTACTCTGAGAGACAGAAGTAGGACCTTCACCTTCAATGCTTCACTTCAATGTGCTGGCTGTAAATCTAGGACTGGGTTCCAGTTCACCAAAGCCACATTTAGCTCCAACTTTAATTAAAGAACTTCAGACAAACCAATGTCTCCCTCTTTGGCCATTGGCTGGGTTTCCTGGCACTGTAGAAAACAAAATGATGGCTCTGTTTCAATGATTAATATATTCATTTCTAGTTGAGTGACCTTCTGGTGGCCAGTGTGACAGACTTCAAGTGCCTGCCTGGAATACAGATTCTCCTTTCTGGCTCTTTTGCAGGGTGGAATTCTGCCACTTGGGACTTGGGTCTCACTTGGAGTGTGTGGAGTATACTCTTTGGACCTCATCTGTGCTTAGAAGTTGTCTATCTCTCTGTATGTTATATAGTTCTGCCCTTTCTTCAAAAAAGTTCACCATGATCTCACATTTCTATATAGTCTCCGTGTGGTGTTGGTGTGTTCCAGTCAACAAGCTGGGATTAATGCAAAACAAGGGACAATGGATAATGGGGAAAAAGTGAACATGGGAGAGAGATGATGGAGGCAGTTGAAATTTCAAGAAGGAAAGGAGAGGAAAAGGTCTGGAATGTTTGGGGAGAAGGGAGCTATGAAGCCCCGCTCAAGGGTCATGATGTGATGCCTAAACTCCTTGGTATATGGGAACAAGGAGATCAGCTCTTTCCCGCTGTAGGCAATCAGTACCCCCCTTTTCAAGCTGGGTGGGATGATCTCCAAAAGAATCAACAGTCATCTATTCAGTTTGATTTTTGTCTCTGGCTTCTTGGTGCCCATGGCATTCGTAAGTTCTTTAGCATCAATGTATTCCTTTCAAATCTAACTTCAAAGTAGACAGAGGGGGTCCCTGGCCCAGAGAGACTTGCTATATCCAAAGAAACTTGCTGACACAACCAGGGAACAGAGTTTGATCTATTCTAATATCTGGTTTTAATGTTTCTCATTTTGCAACCTTGCCAGCTACCATTTATCAGCTCCTGTCACCGCTAAGTTGGCCAAATGACTGCTTTTAACTGTTGTCACTTGCTTGGTCCAGGATATTCAAAAGTAGGACCACCTCCCACTCCCAGCCCACCCTTCTGATTGGATCTCAAAATCAATAGCAAAAGAAACAGCATTCTTGGCTGCTTTTAAAACAAATTGACTTAGCTTTGTTTTTATTTTTCTTTGTAGTTTCAAATTCTAGAATAGATTGAATCCTCTTACTCCATCAGGGCTCAGGACAAGAACAATGGAAAAAGATTAAACATGGGAGAGGGATGGTGGAGGGAGTGGAAATTTCAGGAAGGAGAGGAGAAAAGGTCTGGAGAAGGGAAGGGATCGAGGAAGACTCCCTCAAATTCAGGAAAGAAGCTTTGATGTCTAGATCCATGACTGAGCAGGGCCACTCACATGAACTAACTGTCCATGTTAGTTTCCTTTCTCTGTCTTTGGAAACTGTCCTGAGCTTCAGTAGGTTGCCACAAAAGTGACCAAAAATTCAACTCATAAAAACCCAGGGGCCCGGGAGATAGCATGGAGGTAAGGCGTTTGCCTTTCATGCAAAAGGTCATCGGTTCGAATCCCGGTGCCCCATATGGTCCCCCGTGCCTGCCAGGAGCAATTTCTGAGCATGGAACCAGGAGTAACTCCTGAGCACTGCTGGGTGTAACCCCCCCAAAAAAAGCCCAGTTCTGTGTACCCTAAACTAGTTCTGATGCACACATGTTCTTCCCAAGTTTGATGGCAAATAGGGTGGTCAGCCTTCTTCCTGCTCACAAATGTCCTGGGTTAAGCCTAAATTCAATGGTTCTTGTGTTTGGGAAATGTCCTGAGTCTCCAGGAAACTGATGTACAAACATAGAGGAGCTAATTTTGGTTCAAGTGATTCTAAGAAACTCTAGTGAGGGATTAACATAGCTACATTAAAGCTAACAAAAGTGCTTCTGGGAAGATCTGCTACTTTTCAGAAAATTCTCCTGTCCTTTAATGGAAAGCAAAGCCTCTGTTGTGGAAGTGACACTTGGCCAATGTCCTGTGGACCTGCTGAGGGATGAAGGGGCTAATGTGTTTGAGCAACTCTGTATCTAGAATGAAGCCAAACGTGACATTTAGGAGAGAGGATGATTGTTGAAATGACTGGCTAATTGTCAACCTGAGAATGGACCAGGGCATATGCAGAGATTATTATATGTATTGGTGGGAACATGGAGGGGGATAAATACCTTCTAAGAAGAACTTGACTTACTTCCTGATGAGGAGAATGGAGAATCCGGTTGTAAAATATCAGTCAATCCCAGCATTTCTTACTTCATGAGGCAAATAAATCTTTATTTCTCCAAGCCATTGTTAGTCTTTTGTTGTATAGACTCCAACAGGTTGCTAATTGATATAGAGTTCCAGAGGTGTTAAGCATTTGTCATTGTCCTTACACTAGATCTCTTCATTTACATGATGAATAGGGGGATGTACTCCCAGTCATTGGCACTAACAAGTTTTATAATCAAGGGAAAGATTAAAATAATAATAATATCCATCATGTTTGAGAGTTTCAAAGCATCAGATGCATGGTACTGATCATCGTTAATATTCCAATCAAATAAATAAGGTCCCAAGTGTAGCCTCCACAAGACACTTGATGCTAATATAAAGTCTGTCCTATTCAGATCACCAAGTAATGATTGAAGTGGTGTTTGGGTGAGATTGTAGGTCTTCAAACTCCATCCTCTTTCTCCCAAGACTTTTCTCGATAATTTTGTTACTGGCCTAGCCCTTGCCATAATTTCCAACAATGCTATCCTACCAAAAAATAGGATAACAAATGTAATAAAAATTTATCTTAAATGATGAGACACATTTGGAGGGTTGAGGTGCTCAAGGTTAACTCTTAATTGTGCTTAGAGATCGCCTTTGGATCACTTAGGGGACCTTACATGATCCTAGGGATAGAACCAGGGTGCCTTACTCCTATACTATCTGTTTGGCCTTGACATACATTTTTTGAGATTATACTATACTATCTATATATACTTCTATACTATATACTCCTATACTATCTGTCTGACCTTGACATACATTTTTTGAGATTTTTGAGACATCAAGTATTATAAAAATATTCTAATAATGATCAATAAACCCAAGAATTATATACTAACCATATATGGGTTTTGAGTAAAAGATGTAGCATTCACAAGTATGTTGCCTAATATAATTTAAATTTTTTGCTCTACATTTTTATTTTTGGTTTTTGGGGCCACATCCGTTTGATGCTCAGGGGTTATTCCAGGCTAAGCGCTCAAAAATTGCCCCTGGCTTGGGGGGACCATGTGGGTCGCTGGGGGATTGAACCACAGTCCTTCCTTGGCTAGCACTTGCAAGGCAGGCACCTTACCTCTAGCGCCACCTCTCCGGCCCCAAGCTCTACATTTTATACCTAACATAATATCCAATACCTGTAGGCATTCTATGAGGTATAAATTCCACAGGTAGGTGTCTATGCATTTTTTAAAGGAACAGTTCGCATTTAAATCCATTTTTCTCCCAGTTAGTAACTCTGTTAATTCTAAAGAGTCTATTCATTTGCCCATGAGAAACTTGCCCACATATACAAAAAACACTAGGGCAATATTTTCATTAAATCCCCAAGAACATGGAGTCATAGTAAGTATTGCGAAGGGAATTGAATTGGATCAATGTTCCACTCAGTGACTGCTATTGCTATACAGTATCTCTGCTTGGTATTTCAAAGACAGAGGAACACACTGGAGGTTTGCACACGCTTCTATTTTTCTACTACTGAATTTGCCAAGAATAAAAGAGGGTGTTTGGGACTTTACTTCAACTGGAAAATAATTTGAAGTTGCAAGAAACTCCTAACTGTCTAATGACAGCTAAAAGACTCCCACCTTACAATCAACTTTGCAACATGTTGAGGAGATGAGTTTCAGGAGTGAGACATTTCCCTGCGCTACTACATTGAGATGTGTTGCCAGTGTGTTTTATCTTTGTCTTGAAAGAGAGAGAATAACCTGGATAATTGGGGGGGAAATAGAGAAAACTCCCAGCCTGCATTTCAGTCTGGCTACAGCAAGAGAACATCATAGTTAAGATTTTAATTGGATGGGAGATTATAGATGGGGGTTTTATTACTATTTGGGATAAAGAAGATGAATTCTGAAGCCAAATTGCCTGGATTTAAATTTAAATTCTCCCACAAACTGATCATGTGATCCCATCCCAATTATTTACCTATGAAATAGGAATTGTAATATGACTCAGAGACTGTAAGGAAAATTAAATCGTGGCAAGCGTGCAAGACACAGAGGATAATGCTAGCATGTCATCAACATGCCTCTTATGGTTCTCAATTTAGAGGTGGACAAAGGCAGAGAAATGCAAGACTGGACATTAAGGATCAAATATAAACACTGAGAAACATGAGGAAAAGAACCTCCGTCATAGCTGCGCATGCAAGTAATTAGAAATGAATGTCAGTGCAGCATCTGGATGCATCTTTCAATCTCATCCCATTGCCTCTTTATTGCCTCTGTCCCCAGTCCAGCCAGCTCTCAAATGACTGGTACCCCATCATTGTCTTCTTGGTCATTGGCTAAGACTCTTGGGTTCTTCCAGTTTATAATAGAGAAATGCTCAGGGAGTCTTTAAAAAAGAAAATATAATCATGATACTTTTTTTGGTGTGGAGCTTCTCATTACTTTCCTGTCATCCTTCTCATGGGATCCAGATGACCACAAGCAAACTCATCTTCACAAACCTCATTCTAGGCCAGCATGCCCCTCACTCTACTATTAACAGCTGCTCTTCACTCTATCTACTTCCTCTTGCAGCAGAAGAGCAAAAATATGTCACTGTCATCATCTCTCAGCAATTCTTTTCATATCTTACTCAATTTTCCAGTCACCACTGTCCTGGGAGGTTCAAGTCAGTAGCCTCTCGTGGAGTTTCAAACGTTGCATTTCCATTCACAAATTTTTTACTGAATATCTCAGTCAAATAAAAGAATATACCTCTCCATTCTTAATATTCAAATTTGTTTTGAGTTTTATCTCTCTTTTTGGTTTTAGCCCAGCAATGTTCAGAATTTTACTTGGATCTACATTCAGGGTTCAGTCCTGGTGGTGCTCAGAAATCAAATGGAGTGCCAGGAATGAAGCGTTAGTTGGCTGTGTGCAAGACAAAGATCATTCTTGCACTATCTCTTGGCCTCTTGAGTTTAATTGTTATCAAATAAATATGCATATATGTCTTTCATGCCTATTTTTAAAATGCAGGTACACATGTATTTATGAACTGAGTATATAATAACTAATGAATAATACGGCAGTGTTTACTAAAATAATCAGGATATGGAAACAACCAACTATGGGAGAATAACTCAAGAAGTTATGGTCTCTAGACATAATGGAATACCACTCAGCTGTAAGAAATGATGAAATCATGCAGTTTGAAGCTACATGGATGGAACTAGAGAAGATCCTACTCAAAGTTCAGTCAGAAGAAGAGGAAAAGATACAACATGATCTCTCTCATTTGTAGGATATAAAGATAAGAAAGCAATATATGGCCAAAGGCAATAAAAGTTGAGAGTTGGTCTACAGAACAGAGCTTACTGGGGAAGAGATTAGATGAGAAGAGCCTGGGGAAAGCTGCTGAAAAGTGGCAAGCAGTCTAGTGACGTGTGGGCTGTTAGTATATGGATGTGTGCAAGCAGTTATACTAACAGTATTATAAATCATGGTACCTCAATTAAAATGGGAGGAAGGAAATAAAATTGCAAGAGAAAGGAAAATGGATGCAAGAGTTGGAAAGTAAATGTTGTGCATGCATAGGAAACATGATCTGTTGGAACCTGCAGGAGATTTCACTGGTCAAAGGAGAAAACAGTCATAACAAGTAATAGTGTGTGGATGCCACAGAGAAAAAGTCTTCTTTAGATGAATCATTCTTCCTTTATCCAAATCCCAACATTGGAGGGAAGGAGGTGCTCATTGTATCTTTGACTCAAAGCATACTGTGAAAATCAAGTGCAGAAAATGTATCCAAAACAACTATCAGTCAAAGACAAAGGTGCTTCATGGTGTCAAGAAATAACACTCATGTGCAAAAGTAGGGTGGATCTCAGAGACTCTCTTTGATTTTTATTGTGCACATGCAAAAAGAATACTCTTCAAACCTGTTCTATGGGTTTCTTCTGGTTAGAAGCTCTAACAGAGAGCAAATTAACCACTAAATCAAAATAAATCTTATTATCTTTTGTTTCCCCCTATGCTCTCTGTGTGTGAGAAAAAAATATCTGTGGGAAGAAGGTTTTGTCCTTAAATTCCAGGTGATGTGAATTGTTAGAATAACCAGCTAACTTGCAACTACAGAAGGGACCTGTGTATACCCTAATCTGTTATGACTTGTCATTTGAACAAGTCTTTAGCAGAGCAATCATTCTATGGCCTTATGTCTCTAACTACACACTTTTGTTTCTAATTTTT
>PVKC010049646.1:0-10699 GCA_004027635.1 Crocidura indochinensis
CATAAATGTTCATAGTTAGGTTTCAGTCATAGAATGTACAACACCTTTTACCTGTTCAACTTTTCCACCACTAATGTCTCCATTTCCCCTCCACCACCTCTCTTGGGGGCAGGCATTCTGCTTCTCTCTCTCATTCTCATTGCCATGGTAGTTGTTCAATTAAGGTAGTGATCTGACTGCTACTACTCTTTGTGATAAGCTTCATATCATGGGCTGGTCCTCCTGGCCCTCATCAGATAAATTCTTAAAGCATATAAACTACAAAAACTATATCATTATTTACTATATCAAACTATAATATTAAGAAGTAAACACATGAATATACAGGCAAAATCTAAAATAAAATACTAGTATGCCATTAATATTAAAAGGATCAATACTTGAGTATATAAAGTAAAGCAAACATTAATCTAAAATGTTATATGCATTCCATTTATGTTGTATTGTCTATGCTGACAAAAATATAGAAACAGATGCTTGAAGAAAGACTATGAGGTACCATAAAAGGGATCCCTACTTTTCCTGATAAAATATAGGATTTGGGCTATATTCACTCAAACAATCATTTTACATTTGTAGTGACTGTGATTTTTAAATTGTGATGTGGTGGCACTGGAGGTAAGGTGCCGGCCTTGCCTGTGCTAGCCTAGGACAGACCATGGTTCCATCCCCCGGTTCTCCATATGGTCCCCCAAGCCGGAGCGACTTCTGAGCGCATAGCCAGGAGTAACCCCTGAGCGTCACCGGGTGTGGCCCAAAACCCAAAATAAATAAATAAATAAATTGTGATCTACATTGAGAGCAGGGAGAAGAGGTTCCTCCAAGAGCAACTGGCTGGTTATGCTGAGTGAAATAAGCCAGAGGGAGAGAGATAGATGTAGAATAGTTTCACTCAACTATGGGCTTTTTTTTTCTTTTTTAAAATTTAATTTATTTAAATTATTGTTTATTTTTATTTAAATATATAACATAGTTGACACAATTGATCATAATACATTTGCTTCAGGAAGAACAAAGGCAAAGTTATTTAAAATAAATAAAAAAACTAACAAGATGGAAGAGAAAAAAAGTTTAGAGCAAGTATATTTTTGAAAATCATTGAAGCACCAATTAACTCATTAAAGCCCTAGCAGACAGTTTAATAAGCTTTTCTTCTTTTTCGTTTTTTTGAAGATAAGAGTTAAAGAAGTACAGCAAAAACAGTGTTACAGTGGCCATTGTTGCTTGCATAGGCACAGCAAAATATGGGGGACATGGAAAGGAAAAGTCTTGGCCTAAATTCAAGGAGACCTTACCCCTGAAGTTTTCTGGTATAAGACCATTTCTAGGCTCCAGGCATACTAGTTTGTCCAACCCAAGTCATTATCTCTAGTGCCAATACACTTTTATTTTTCACACAGTCACTGTTGTTGGTGTCAGGTTTCTGTAAATATCATGAAATCTTTGCATATCCTACATCGAAGTCAGGATGATTTGGAGTGTCCTATTGTTTCACCTCACAATTAGAGGGCAATGTAGATAGCCCTGTCCTGAAAGCAGGTGGCTGTTGTTGTTATGTCTTCTCGGTGTTAAGGGACCTCTCTTTGGAGTAGGTCGATGCCAGGGCAGCGGTAGGATCTTCTGTGGTTAAGGATTACTCCCAGGTGATGTTATAGATAACCGTGATTGTTTCAAAGATGGCATCCTGGTTCAGGGGTGAATGGACAGTGCCCTTTCTTCTGAGGCCTGAGCAAGGTCGTTATGACAATGGTCAGGGTGTAAGACCCCTTTCATTACAAGATTTGTATCTCTATTAGATAAGAACTTGCCTGTATGTATAGTAAGACATTTTTGCAATAATTCTCAGAGACAAAAGAGAGGAGGACTGGAAGGTCCAGCTCATGACATGAAGCTCACCACAAAGAGTGATTAGTGCAGTTAGATAAATAGGTACATTGAGAACTATCATAACAATATGAATGAATGAGGGAAGTAGAAAGCCTGTCTAAAAGCACAGGCGGGGTTGTGCTGGGGAGGAGGGGGATTTGAGTCAATGGTGATGGGAATGTTGCACTGGTGAAGAGGGGGTGCTCTTTACATGACTGAAAACCAACTACAATCATATTGTAATCAAGGTGTATTGTAATAGATATTAATAAAAAAGAAGAGCAACTGGCTGGGGTGCAGTAATGGGACAGCTAGAAGAAGACAGAGCGTTTCTTCTGTGTCCCATAGAAGCTGAACAAGGACTGAGTACTAGTAAGCTGCATACCCAGCTGCTGGATGAGATGCAGCGCTTGGTAACTCAGTCCCTCTGTGTGCCCCGACAGATACTACAGGACAAGTAGAGGACTGATTGATGACGCCTGGCAGCTGGATGGGATGCTGTGGTAAGAGGGGGCATATCACTCATCCCTAGAGCTGGAGTAAATTTCAGCATTCTGTAAACTGGCGGATAAGAGGACCCCTGACTTTTGAGAAATTTTTCTTGGGTCAAGAAGTCTTTTTATATGCTGGAAAATATGGTAATTTATACAAAGTACTAGTATTATATTCAGATATATAAACAATGTTTTTTCCCTATTTGCTTAGTAAAATAAAAAAAAAACTCAAGGATATTATGCAAAGCAAAATAAGTGAGAAAGTTAAAAGGTATAAATAGGATAATCTTCAACTACATGTAAAATATAAAGTTATAAAATAGATGAGGAAGCACAACAAAAAGATTACTGAGCACTGATAGTAGACCTGAGGTTATCTGAAGAAATGAAGTGGAAAAGGGGGAAGAAAGGTAGATGTTTTTTTAAAAAGTATATTAGGTTCTTTCTATAAAAATAAAACGTGTGATGACAAGTAATATTTTTTAAAATAATGGAAACACACTCGAACCCTGCCATCTCAGGGGTCCCATTTTACAAGTTCTGAAGTATGTGATTGATCCTCCAAATTTCAAATGATCATAGCACAGTAGGCGAATAACAAATCCAATGCTAACACAATAAATTCAAGGAGAAACAGTGTACAGCCAGCTAGGTAAATCCTTCAACAATGACTTGAATGATACCACGTTAAGGATATTTAATGAGGGCAAAGAAACAATGGCACTAAGGCAGCAGTACAGAAGCAGAATGCTGAAATAACAAACTACATTTGAAGCTCTGAATAACAAATTAACCTAACAACATTTTGAAGAGATCCAAGATGAGGTGGAGGACAATTAGGAAACAAAAGGTGGTAAAGAGTGAAAAAAAGAAAGATCAGCATACCAAACTATTTGTTGTGTTCGGAGTCCCTAAAATACAGAAAGGCAAATTTGATGAAAAAAATATTACAAAAAACAATAGAGCCTTGAAGTTGGAGCCATAGCCAGCAGTAGGGCGTTTGCCTTCTATGCAGCTGATGAAGGACAGACCTGGGTTCAATCCCCAGCATCCCATATGGTCCTCGAGCCAGGAATAATATCTGAGCACAGAGCCAGGAGTAACCCCCAAGCATCACCAGGTATGGCCCAAAAACAAAAACAAAAAAAGAGTCTTAGAGACACCAAAACCCAATAGGTCATAAAGGTCCTAGTGAAAACAGACACAACTAGGAAAATTTCAAGACACAGTTTACTTAAAATGACAAATTCCAAAGATAGAGACACAATATTAAAAAGAAGCAAAGGCTAAAATGAATGTACATACTAAAGAGATCCCATTAAATTCACAGCAAAACATCATATGAGACTATGAACCAGAAGAGAACAAAGAGATATAGTACAAAATTCAATGAAATGAACACCTCACCAAGAATTTGCTATCCAATTAGACTATTATTTAGATCTGAATGAATGATAAAATGTTTCAGGGACAGGCAACATTAGGGAACTCAGCCTTGAAACTAAATTTATTAGAAATATTAAAGGAAGTTCTTTTAAAGCACAGGACAAACTTCCCATTATGTGGCATTAAGTATGACAGTCACTTATAGTGCTTATGGTTGCTCACTGACATATGAAATAATGTTTAGTCTTAGGTTACTAAGGCATTTTATAAATTTTCAAAAATGACTTAATTATATAATACATATATAATTATAATCTTTTTTTGTTTTTGTTTTTGTTTTTTGTTTTTGGGCCACACCCAGTGACGCTTAGGAGTTATTCCTGGCTATGCGTTCAGAAGTTGCTCCTGGCTTGGGGGACCATATGGGAAACCGGGGGATCGAACCGCGGTCCGTTCCAGGCTAGCGCAGGCAAGGCAGGCACCTTACCTCCAGCGCCACCGCCTGGCCCCCAATTATAATCTTAATTATATAAAATATTGTATGCATTATCAGTTTTTATTTATCATAAAGATATTGATGGCAATATTTTTGTACATCAGATACTTAAGCATTTAATATTTAATCAAGCACTTACTATTTTCTAATATAAAACCAATATTCCTTTTATTAGGATTAAAACTTTGTACTTTTAAAGACTATGAAAGTTTTTCCTTGAAAAATTTTCTTAATTTTCTTCACTCTTGCTACATTTTATACACTTTTTGGTTTTTGGGCCATACCCGGCAGCGCTCAGGGGTTATTCCTGGCTCTAGACTCAGAAATCGCTCCTAGCAGGCATCCATCTGGGATGTCGGGTTTCAAACCACCAACTTTCTCCATGGAAGGCAAACATTTTATACTTTTAGGATTTACTCATTTCATGTAAATTTCAAAATATATTAGTCAAGAATTTAACTATAGGGAAGATATGAATATACTAAATGAAACCCAGATACAAAATAAAAGTTAATACAATATTATATTTGAGATACCAGAGCTGAACATTTGTTTATATAAATGAAAGTAGTAATTATAATATGTTGTATTAAGTGACTTTAATATCTTTATTTACATAGCATAAAAATACAGAAATTAATCATCACAAATTGAATTTTAATGATTTATTTTTATGATAATTCTATTTACTATTTTTTAAGTTTTCTTGGAGCAGAATTATGGAACCATATTTTTATGTGCATTCTAAGGAGGCAGTCTGGGGTGTGGGATGAAAACTGGGAACATTGATGAAGGGAAAGTCACAGTGATTGGAATTGGTATTGACACATTGTATTCCTGTTGTAGATCATGCTGCTTTAATATACGTAAATTTTTAAAAAGAAATGTCACACAATATGAATGATTAATTAAATTTATTCTTGAGATAGGATAGTACATTTATAACTTCATAATATGATGCACCATATTAATAAAATAAATGGCAAAATCATATATTCATGTTAATAAATAAAAAGGAAAAATTTAGCATCTGCTTATAATAAAAGGCTTTTAATAAATTAGGTATAAAAATAAAAGACCTCAACACAATAGAAATCATTTATAATCAGTCAACATCTATAATAGTTAATAAAAACCTGAAAGTTTTTCCTTTAAGATCAATAAAATTATTATCATCAATTCTACTTAACATAGCATGAGAAGTCTAGCCGAGTAATTATAAATGTTAAACATTAAATTCAGAAACAAGAAGCAACAAAAGTTACTCTACTGACAAATGGTATGGTCTAGTATATGTTTTATAATGATTTAATTTGGGAGTTACTGGATACAATATCAAAATGTAAAGCTCATGGTGCTACTATATAAAACAAATTACTAGAAAGAAGAATTATGAAAGCAATTTCATTTATAATAATATCAAAAGGAATAAAATATTTAGAAATAAATTTACCCAAGAAAATAAAATATATAAAGAGTTGAGAAAAATAAAACACTGATTTAAAAAAGCAAATGAATGGGAAAAGAGTAACCTCTACTCTTAGATTGGAAGAATTAATATTGCTAAAATATCCTTCCAATAAAAATTGCTATACATTATACTAAATACATATATATTATATTATGCTGAATAAAATGAGACAGAGTGAGAGGTAGACACAGAATAGTCTTATTCATCTTTGGAATTTAAAAAAAATTAAAGACAGGATGGTTACAATACCTGGAGACAATAGAGATGAGGGTTCAAAGGACTGGCCCACAGTACAAATCTTATCATGAAGAGTGGTGAGTACATTTAAAGAAATAACTACCTTATTTTATGACATATAAGAGAACTTTTTAACCCAAGAAAAACTTCTTAAAAGATGGGGGTCATCTTATATGCTGGTATATGGCATGCTGAAACTTACTCTCGCTTCAGGAATGAGTGATCCGCCCCCCTCTTACTGCTGCATCCCATCCAGTTGCCAAGTGTCATCTCTCAGTCCTCTGCTGGTCCTGATTCATCTTTCAGGCACACAGAGGAGCTGAGTTGCCAAGCTCTGCTTCCGATCCAGTCACCAGGTGTCATTGCTGGTATGCGGCTTACCAGTGCTCAGTCCTCTGTTCAGTTTTTATGGGGCACAGAGGAGGTGCTCTGTCTTCCTCTAGCTGTCCTATTAATCATTGCACCCAACCAGCTGCTCTTGGAGGAGCCTCCTCTCCCTGCTCTCAGTGTAGATCACAATTAAAAAATCAGAATCACTCACTACAAATGACAAATGTAAAATGATTGTTTGCACTCCAAGGTCTAGCTTATGAAGCATATACTCTTAAACTTTGAGGTTCTACCCCTTTTTTCTTATGTTTTTTTAATTTCCATTAGGCGTTCATTAAAAAAGAGGTTGTCTTATACTGTGAATATAGCCCAAACCCTATATTTTAACAGGAAAAGTAGAGGGTTGTCTTATATGCTCAGTCGTCTTATACGCCAGAAAATACTGTACACTAACAGCTATCATGACAATGGTAATGAGTGAGAGAAATAGAATGCCTGTCTTGAAGATAGGCAGGTGATGGGGGATAAGGGAAATAGTGGGTATTAGTGGTGAAAAGGTTGTACTGGTGAAGGGTGGGTGTTCTTTTTAGGACTGAAACCCAACTACAAAACTGCAATACATATGAAATTAAAATGCTAAATTATTTTTAATAATTATAAAATTCTCACAAAAGAGAACCATACACATTAAAATAGTCATTTTATTTGACAACAAATAGCCAAAAATTTTAACAAAGGCAAAGCTGGAGGCATCATACTTCCTGATTTAAAAGTATTTTATTAATTGTGTATGATGTTGTATGAACCATATTCTGGTATCATGCATGGTGCTGACATAGAAAGAAATACCAAAAGATGTGTAATTTTAATCTAGCTTATATGCGGTTTTTAATATAAGCTACACTATTCATAAAATATACAATAGACTTCCAGGGGATAAAAAGAGAAGAAGAATTAAGCAAAGTTTTACTTATGCAAGATAAGTTTTACTTAAATATGATATGCAACATAGTATCTATAACTATGATGTTTTATATACATAAAATCTTGGAACCTAAATATTATGTCAAATCTTATCTAAATTTTAACTTACAAGCTGGAGGAAACACTGGAAACTAATACATATGTCTCAGTGGTGATGATGGCTGTGTAGTCACGTATATAGCAATACACAACAAATCACTTTAATTTCCTCCAGTCTCATTGATTACTTATAATAATGTTAATAATAGTTTTACACATATAATGTGCCAACACCATACTCATGCACCACTGAAGTGTTGTTTTTCCTCCATGAAATCCCAAAGACTCCTCCCATATAATCACTACCCTTTACTCATGAAATTTATGTTCTATAGGTAGATTCTCAAGATTTTTAGGTTTATTTTTTATTTTTGTGGGTTTTGGGGGGGCTACCCAGCAGCTCTCAGGGGTTACTCCTGGCTCAGAAATCGTTCTTGGATTGGGGGACCATATGGGAAGCTGGGAATCAAACCAAGGTCCATCTTGTGTCAGCCACATGCAAGGCAAATGCCATACCAATGTGCTACCACTCAGCCCCAGATTATCAAGTTTTAATGCCTTTGACCATCTGTTGTTCCTTTATAATGTTTATATCCCACATTAAAAAAATATCTCATTGTACTTAGGATGTGGCTATTTGCACACATATAGATGAATAAAGCTAAGCTCCCCAAACTCCACAAGATTATAAATGAGTAATAAGTTGTTAAAAGATTCAAATATTGTATCTTTTATATATAAATTAAAAAATAATAGTATAAATATTTTGTCAATACATTGAATAGGTAAATTGTACAAGTATATTATTTAGGAATAATATTTCTGATTTTTTTTTTTTTGGTTTTTGGGTCACACCCGGTGACGCTCAGGGGTTACTCCTGGCTATTCTCTCAGAAGTCGCTCCTGGCAGGCACGGGGGACCATATGGGGAATCGGGGGATCGAACCGTGGTCCGTCCTAGGTTAGTGCAGGCACCTTCTCTCCAGCGCCACCGCCCAGCCCCCTGATTTAATAATTTAATAATTAATAATACTTCTGATTCTGAGAAGTATTTTAAAATTTAAAGAACATAACTGAAATGGCCTATAAAAGTATAAAGTATGTTTTATCTTAAAAAGACAGTGTTGGTTTTACTTAGAAAATATCATTGTAAATAATTTTTAAGTATGCACTAAAAGTTAAAAAATTCTGTACCTATTAAAAAACTTAATAAACGTTTTTTTAATCACTCTGAGGATTTCAAGGGAAACTTCTCCTGTGCCTGTCTGTGTTTCTGAATACCTAAAGCTCTCCTCAGAAAGCTAGGGAGCACACCCCCAAAAAACTGCATTTTGAAGCAGCCCAGTGAGTAAACTCTGGCTGTGGGGATTGCCGTCCAATAAGCTGATGGGGGCTCAGCCCTGCTGTGCTTTTGATCACTCTGAGGATTCAAGGAAAATTTCTCCTGTGCCTGTCTGTGTTTCTGAATACTTGAAGCTCTCCTCAGAAGCCTAGGGAGCGCACCCCCAAAAAACTGTCATCTAGAGGACACAGAAAAGTGCAGCCACTGCACATTGCTTTGTGGCTGCACACTCTTTCCTACCAGTGAACCCCACCACAACACGCAGGAAAAACCACACTACAAGCATGACAATGGGGAAACCTCGCAGGCAAACACCATTCACAGAGAATGAAAGTGAAAGCTCGGGTGACCTAATAAATTCCAACCACCTGATTAACCTCACGGATAAGGAACTTAAAATAGCAATATGGAAGATGTTTGTAGAACTCAAAGAAAGCATAGATCGATCTGAACAGAACACAAAGACAAAGATCAGAAAACTCCAAACTGAAATAACAGATCTGAAAAACAAGGTAGCTCAACTGAAAACCTCAGTAGATTGTCTCGACAGCAGGGTAAGAGCAGCGAAGGAAAGAATTGGCATACTGGAAGATGAGATGCAGAAAAACTCAACACAACAGAAGAAATTGGAAAAGAACCTTAAGACAAACGATCAGGCAATAGAAAAAGTACTCAAGGAACGTGGACAGATAAAAATAGAAGTCTTTGGTAAACTCAACAGAAACAACATAAGAATCATTTGAGTCCCAGAGACCCAGGTAGGTGATCTCCAGGAAGAAATAACGGACAAAGACATCATCAAAGAGATACTCCCAGAGTTAAAGACTACATGCATTCAAATCCTGCATGCCTAAGAATACCAGCTAAAAGAGACCGAAAGAAAAACACCCCAAGACACATCCTCATTACAATAACAAATCCCACGGATAGAGAAAGAATACTGAAAGCAGCAAGATCAAAAGGGATATTACATTCAAAGGAGCATACCTAAGACTTAACAGCAGACATGTCACAAGAAACTCTCAAGGCCAGAAGACAGTGGTGGGGTATTGTGACAAGACTGAATGAAATGAATGCCTCATCGAGAATACTGCACCCAGCCCGACTCACGTTCAGGTTTGAAGTAAGAATACATAGCTTCATGAATAAACAACAGCTCAGAAACTTCACAGATGAAAAACCAGCCTGAAAGGAAAAACTGACAGGTCTACTCTAAGACAAGAGAGATCAACAAACACAGCAAACTTATCTACAAAGATGACATTAAATTCTATGACAATCATCTCCCTCAATGTCAATGGACTAAAGTCACCAATTAAAAGACACAGAGTGGCAAAATGGGTCAAAAAGATGAATCCAACCTTTTGCTGCCTACAAGAAACACATCTGAATAGTCAGAATAAATATAGACTCAAAATCAAAGGCTGTAGGAAAATCATCCAAGCAAACAATACCCTCAAAAAAGCTGGGGTGGCCATATTAATATCTGATGACACCAACTTTATACTCAGAAAAGTGGTAAGGGACAAAGATGGACACTATGTACTAATCAAGGGATATGTGCAACAGGAAGAAATCAAACTATTAAACATATACACCCAATGAGAGACCAGCAAATTATCTAATACAGTTATTGACAAATCTGAAAAAAAGAAATCAATAATAACACAATAATAGTGGGAGACCTCAAAATGGCCCTATCAACACTTGATAGGTCAACCAGACTGAAGCCCAACAAAATACATCTCACACCACAGAGATTGACATACATCACAAAGAATGAGAACAATCAGTGCTGGTGGGGATTGGAGAGAAAGGAACTCTTATCCACTGCTGGTGGGAATGCAGTCTAGTTCAACCTCTATGTAAAGCGATATGGAGATTCCTCCAAAATCTGGAAATTGAGCTCCCATTCGACCCAGCTATTCCACTCCTAGGGATATACCCTAAGAACACAAGAATACTATACAAAACCCTTTCCTCACACCTATATTTATTGCAGCACTATTCACAGTAGCCAGGCTCTGGAAACAACCAGGATGCCCTTCAACAGA